>JAKCPI010027540.1:0-36633 GCA_023213315.1 Euborellia annulipes
AAGATGAGTGCGACTAGCACTCGAAACGTCGGCGACAGAATGTAACGTTTTTTATTTTACCTGGCTGCTGTGTCCCGGGAAGGCTCCCGTCCTCTCCTAATTAAAAAAAAATTTATAATAAAAGAAAGAATAATATTGCACACCTTGCTAAAGGTACATTTTTTTTACTCTCTCTTACCCTATAAGCCTATGAAATATAAAGAGAGAGAAAGTATTGTTTAAATTTGAGATTATAATATAATAATTATCAGAAAAATTTTAAATATCTTAAAAAAAAAAAAATTATAATTTAACAATTATTTTTTTACGCTCACACTTTTTTCTCATTCACACTCACACTCACATTCTTTTCGGCAACTTAGGCCATATACGACTTTTACGATAACCGTTATATTAATAATATATATATTTGGGGTCCAAGCATTCTTATTTTAACAATTTTAAATTATTGTTTCTTTTAATTTTCATCTTTGCGTTTGAGGGTTGGAATTACCGGTAAAAAAAAATAGCTATAATGCGACTGAGAGAACCTCTCTAAACAATGATCTTATCCAGCCATGTTTATTTATATTAATTGGTATCAGTACTTTAGTTCAGTACTTAATCCGCATTTATCTCAATTTACATTTGCCGTTAATTTCTAAATAAAACTTAATTCTCAATTAATCTAAAAATCCAATAGAAATTAAAGGAAATCTACTTATTTTCATTTGTGTCAGTGTGTAAATTAAGTAATCCTGTTTAAGAAAAACTTTTAATTTCAATTATCTAAACAACGCTTTGATCTTTATATATATCCAAATCCTATTTTATCTCATCTTAATTAATTGAAATTAAAAAAGATCTAAAGCCTCCGTCTTATAATTAATGGGAATAAATGAACAAAGCTCAGGTAGGAGGCCTTTGGGGATGGGAATTGTCATTGTGGATGTCCTTTTTTTTTTCAAATTGTTTGGCCAATGAGAGGGAAAAGAAGGTCGAGCTTAATTGTTCCAGTAAATTTACTATTTCAATATATAAATTTATTTGTTCTATTTTTAAATAAATAAATTTGTGCATGTCAATTAAGTAAGATGATGTAAATATTACAGATTGTATTAAATATTATTTCGGTATTAAAGAGCCTTAGCGAATCTCTCCCCTTCCTCCCCTCTTTGTTTTTTGGTTTTGCTCTCATATTGTAGAGTTATAAGCGGATGATTCTTATATATAGCCTATTCTTGCGCTAGTAAGTCAGTTATCAATCTACAGAAAATAATTTTATTTTTTTTTAATTATAGTTGTGTGCTTTTCCCATATCATACAAATAAAAATTCTTCTAAAGCCAAGGACTATTGTGGTTTCAAATAACTAGATAATGAGTCGGTATTTTTTTTTCTAAACTCTTCAATAAATATATACTATAATCATTTAAATAAAAAAATATTAATTACAGTGCATATCTATCAAAAAGCCCTTTTAAAAAAAGTTGTGATTTTCAAATACATTCTATTTGGCTCATCAGTGCATAGATGTGTATGTGTATGTTTGTCTGTGACGTTAGAACATCCGCAATAGGACGCGAGCTAATGACACGAATTACAATGTTTAACGAAGCTTGAATCTGTAATTATTCGTTCGCTATTCTCCATACAAATGGCAACGTTGACCGGCAAAATGCACACGAAACAAGATTCACATCAGTCCCTCCCTGTGTGGGTCTATATATATATATATATCTATTTAATATCGAGACAAGGCCTCGAGCCTTAGCTACATGCGCTATTATGATTATGCAGATAGAGATTCTTCGCCAGCTCCATATATTCTAAATAGGTTGCAGGATAATTTATCTTCTTTGCTTGCAAGAGAATGAAAAATTGCAAATAGTCAATCAAGTGTTTTAGCCTCTAGGAAATTTATTATTATAAATAAAAATTACTCTCACTCAGTCATATTGGTATAGGAAACTGTTATTAAATACGCGTAGAAACTTTCTGTAATAAGCCAATAACATAAATTAGTATTATATATTAAGAAAAAAATAATCACCATTTAATTCAAGAGCAAAACTTAGCTTAAATAGCCGTGATGTATCTGTAATAAAAATTGATTCTTTAATAACCCCATGGGAGATTATTAGGAGCCTATTAGATGACTTAACCTGTTCCAAGGATCATTCCCAAATTCGTGTACGAATAGAAGAAATTCGATAGCTGAGTGGTAATAAACAAGAACAGGTGAATGTAGGCAGCCAGTATGGAATAAAAGAACTTTTTAAATATCGTCGACGTTTCGGGAACGCATTGCTCCCATCTTCAGAACGATTAATTAACAATTTATCGTCCTGAAGATGGGAGTGATGCGTTCGTATACGAATTTTTTCAATTTTTTTTTTTTTTAATAATAATGAACAAAGCTTACATAATTTTAATAGCTAACGTACAAAAGTTTAATTCCGCCTCTGCTTAAACGGTACCCCTAATATTTTTCTAAATGGGAGTAAACTAGAATTTTTTATACTAGCAGCGCCACCCGCCTTGGGCCGCCACTGAATATATACTTTATAAAAAATACAATTTCTAAAAAATACATAATTACAAAGAATACACTAGGCCCTACATAAAAAAAACCTTTTTACAATAAATACGTTATCAAAAAAATACATTATACCAACAACACTTTACAATATTTTCCACAAAAACACTTAAAACAACATAATACAAATTATACATTATAAGAAAAATTAGTCGAAAATAACATAACAAACTAAAGTTCTAAATTCTGTTCTTAAAGTATTATTTGGGTTGCAATGATGAATTTATTCAGATTTTCAAGTTTTTGTGGATTTGGAGATTTTAGTAATTGTTGAAAAGCAGTTGGGTCTCAGAAATTTTATTCCATGTATGTTCTCATATTTGGGACATTCACATAATTATTAGATTAAATGATGTAGCCGGAGTATTGGACACAAAAATTTATTTCAATTGAATTGGCTAACAATCAATTGAAATAAATAGAGACGGCCTCAGATGCCGAAAAATTTCTTAAATAAATTTTTAAAAAAAGTATAAAATACCCCTCTCTCTCACACGTTGCCGAGAAGTTAGAAATGTTGATAAATGACAATATTGATAATCTAAAAGCGAAGGGCAGGGGTTCGGCCAAAGAATTTATTTAAATCATTTGGATACCAAATGGTACATAAATAATGCCTAAGCTTGAACCTCAATATAAATTAATATCTTTTAAAGTATACATGGGTTAAGTATATTCACGAAATGATAACGAAGTATGAATAAATATTTTATATGTTGTTCAATTTAATAAAAATCAATTAAGATGGACCGTATAAGCTTCCCCTTCTATAAAAAAAGTGTTTGCTCTATAAAAATCAAACCGATTAATCTATCAACACAAATCTAAACAATTTTGTTAAATTAAATAAAAAAGAAAAAATATAAGTACTTTCAGAAGGTAAATTGTAAAGAAAATAAATTTGGTGTTTTTATTTAATTTCACACTATAGAAATCACCTTTAAGAATAAAAAATTTACTAATAAATCTTTTTTTTTTACTTATTTTATATTCTCTTTGTTAAATCCAAATGGCTGTTGACCTAGATGTGAATCAAATGAACCACATTTATGGAAAATTAATTCAATGTCTTTTTAATGCCCCTCTCCTTTTTTTCCCGTACTTAATGATGGCGAAGAAATTAATTATCTTAGGGTATTCTTTTTCTTCTTTTCTAGGCAACCACGTTATCAGGGATCGATAATTATTGATTAGACTTTACTTAATTAAGAGAGAAAGAGAGCGTCTATTTACCGAGGAAACAAATCGGTTATTCTTGGCAAAGAGGTCAGGAGACATTAATAATAAATTCATTTCCATAATTAACCAATCCTTTTGATTAAAATAAAAAGCTTCATAAGCAATGAAAGGGATATACAACAAAACAAAATGACATAAAAGGCGATGACTTTAAATAACTCTGAATATTTAACACAACTACTTAAATCAGAAAAATCTAAAAAAAATGTTAATTATTAGTATTAAACACGCGATACTTTTGTATAGTTTAAATGTTAATATTTATAATTTAAAATTAGATTAACTATTTAAAAAAAAAATTTATAAATGTAAAAAAATATATAAAAGAGAAAAAATTATTTGCCCTGGAGGTTTTGTAGTACTCATTTCTTGTGCTAGGGGTCAGAAAAGTTGGCTTCTCGTCTTGAACTATTAGACACTAATTAATTTGAATAAACAAGAACCGGGTCTAAAAGGGCGAGGATGCCGGAAAAAAAAATAATTTATCCATATTTATCAATTATCAACACTATTACCCCAGGGCCAGAGCACAGTTAGAGTTTCTGCTTCTTATTCTAGTTCATTGTTCGTTCGTCCTGAGCATCGTTCACTGGTCATCTTTCACTAGAAGTGCGTTCGTTCCGGGCATCATTCGCTCAATCGTCGTTCGATTTTCTTCAGTGCGGGCTTCGTTCATTTTCTCTTTCACACATCGTTCATCGTTCACTTGTCCGTTTCGACCGGGCATCGATAACTCGTTTTTTCGGCCGTCATTGTTCACTCGTTCATTGTTTGTTTGTTCGTTCAAATCGACCATCGTTCACTAGTTCTTTACGAAAAAGATTTATTTCAATTGAATTGGTAGCCAATTGGCTACCAATCAATTCAAATATGTGGTCTAAATGGCCTCTAATGCCAAAAAAACCATTTTTTTTTAAACATTCACACTTTTTTCTCATTCACACTCACATTCACACAGTCTTTTCGGCAACTTAGGCCATATAAGACTTTGACGATAACCGTTATTTATGAATTTATCTATTATTGGGGTCCAGGCATTCTTATTTAAGCCATTTGGTATCCGAATGGCTTAAATAAAATCATCGGACTGCCTGGGGTCCGAACCCGCGACTTTTGGTATATGAGGTTAGCACGCTAACCTCTAGACCATGCCCCGAGGGCAAAAAAAAAACCTTAAACTATTTAAAAACTTTTGATGATAATTCTCGTGTGTGGAAGTGGCTGTGATTGGTATCTTAGAACAATGGCAGGAGATGGCTAAGCCACAAGCCAAAAAATTAAAAAAAAAAATTTGTCGCACGAGAGAATGTTATACTTGATTTAATATGGAAAAATAAGTCTTATTGATTATTTTTGAATTGTAAAATCTTGTAATATTTATGAAGAAGTTAATTAATATTTTATGACCTTTGAAAGATAGGATTTAAAAAAATTTAAGGAACGTTTCTTGTTTGCCATCGATATACGTAAATAAATTTAATATCTATTCTGTAAACCCCTAGATAGCCTTTGGTAGCCGAAAGTATAAAATCAAAAAATAAAATTAAAGAATACGGGTGATTATGTTTAGTAAAAAGTTTTCAGAAAAATTACTTTACTGAAAGGCATATTAGATATTTTCAAGGTTAAATATATTCAGTGGCGTAGTCTCCTTCAGCTTACCAGATTTATTTTTTCTAAAGCAAATACTAACTTTTGACAAGACAGCAAGACTTTACAAGATATTTCATCTTAAATAAAATCTTCATAACTCATCTTTTGTCTTTATAGCTAATGCATTTATGTCTGTAATTTTATTCCACTGGGGATGAAATATTAAAAAGCGTTGGTCACTTCATCATTTACATTAACGAGTGTTTAGACATAAACCTGCCTTTTTCATCAAATCAATTTCATTTCGATGATTTTAAATTTCTCATATTTTATAAACCACTAATCCCTTAAGTGATTCTTGACAAATCAGATTTTTTTTTTATATATAAAGGAAGTCTCGTGTCCATATTTAATGACCCCAAAATATTAAACAAAGTTGAGTCGAGTTGGCGCCCCTCGTGCCACCCGCCTTCCGTCAAGACTCCACACACGCACACTTATTCCAACGGGCCATGTAGACACTCTCAGTGCTACATCCACAACTACACGTGTTTTAAAAATACCATCCAATCTAAACACGAAGGCGTCGGTCGCACCCGCAGTTTGTCTCGAGAAGTCGCCTCGAATCTCGCTTTTTTTTTAATAAACCCCGCTTTGTGTTTGCAGTTGTAATCGGTGACTTTTGCCAGTGAGGTGTTTTTTTTTTTTTTTTATATATCTGTGTCTTTGCTGTTTGTTTATGTGTTCGTGAGTGAGTGTGAATGTTTGGGTAGGTGTATGTGTGTGTTGGCAAATCAGCCATGTGAGAATGACACACACGTGAGTGAAATGTGTTGGTGACAAGTGGAGAAAAGTAATGGGAATCTTCTTCCAACCTGAAAAAAAAATAAATAAATCTCATCAAAAACAGATTCTAATATCGGTGTCTTAATTAAGGTAAATATTTTCATTTGACCTGCTATTTTATAATTAAAATATTAATTCTCAAAACACTTTTTTAAATCAATCGTTATCCATTACATTACCCATGACTGTTTTAATATAATTTTTTTTTTTATAATTTAGAATTAAATTTATTGACATTTGTTTAGGAACTTATTAGAAAATCATATTCAAAATAGATATAGAATTTAAATATTGAACTTTAGATCAAGCAAGTAAAGTTTATGATTTACATTCTAAGGGTCAGTGGTTCACTTCCCAAACATCTCTGACACAAATGACTAGAGAGATATAAGCTGGCAATTAAATAAATAGGAGAAATTCTCCTGGCGTAAAAGAAGTATCCCCAAACTGTTATATGGATTCGTATAATTTCAAAAGCGCACAAATATAAAAAAAAAAATAAATAAATTTAATCTTTTGCTATATTTGGTTATCTTTAAAGTACTGGCGATCAGTAAAATGATTCTGTATGAAATAGTATATATATATATATATATATATTTTTAACACACTTTTTTCTCATTCACACTCACACACACATCCACACAGTCTTTTCGGCAACTCAGGCCATATAAGACTTCCGTTACGATTACGATACGATATCCGTTATTGATTAATATACATATTGTATTTGGGGTCCAGGCATTTTTAATTAAGCCATTTGGTATCCAAATGGCTTAAATAAAATCATCGGACTGCCTGGGGTCCGAACTCGCGACTTTTGGTATACGAGGTTAGCACGCTAACCCCTACACCAACCCTCGAGGGCAAATAGTATATTCAAAACAATTTAAAGAAACAAACCATTTATGGTTGTGTTGTTTTTCAATTTTGCCTTTTATTGTTGGATATACACAGTATAGGTCTAAATATTTTCTTTATTCGTACATTTTTTTTTTTTTGAATTTCGTAAAATATAATAAATATTTCTCTTCGCAGAATCTGATGGTTAATGAAACGAAAGAAAGAATAGCATAGATTTTTCACCGTTATCTTAATCAGAGATTTGTAAGTAATTAAAATATTTCAGAGTATTTAATTTAATATTATTTTGCCCTCTTTTTTTTCTTCAAAGAATTTGAATTTCTTTTGTCAAAACATTTTCATTAATTTATTCGTTATTTGTGCACTTAGAACAAAACTAATGAGCTATATTATTACAAGAAATTTGCATTAAAACCATGTTATTATGCAAAATTCAAATTTCATTTCGCGAATATAATTAATCTAATTTTATTTAAGCGATGTTTCATATTCAATGTTGTTCTTATTAAAAGATAAAAAATGTTTAAAAAAATCTTCCGTCTTTCTCTTTGGTGGGTAGACTAATTTTAAAATCGAAACGTCAAGAGAAGCAGCATAGGAACTGAATGTAAATAAATTATGCATGTTAGAGAAATGAAGCGGAGAGGAACCAAGTGAGAAGTCAATGGCTGTTCCATGGGGAGGGGATGTTTATAAATACACTTCTTACTAACGCTCTTTTTACGAGAGAGAGGAAAGAATTCCGTTTTGCCGATTTTTAAATATCGCTGATGCTCTCACTTTCTGGCGCTTGTTTTATTTAATGGATGATAGGCATCACTAAGAACTAATGAGATGAATCCCATTTTGAATCTTGGAAAGAGGCAAGAGGCAAAAGGTCCGCTTTTAGATTCCGCTTGTGAGATCTTAAAAGATTATTTATGATATTATTAATTTTTATTAATTAAATCTTATTTCAACACGAATATTCTTAAACTAGTAGTCCTGTATATTAAAACTTTTGCAAAATATAATTTTAAAAGCAGAAAATGCAATTAAAAGAGTGTCTCTATTCAAATAAATAATTTTTTTTTTTTTTGCTCCGATGAAAGTTGACGCCATTTGATTCACTACTACAATTTTCAAATTAATGTTCATTTATTTTGACAAGGATGGTATATAGAATAGTGGACAAAAATAATTGTCGGCATCTTTAAACTCACAATTTTAGACACAATTTTAATGTCCTATGAAATATAACTCGTTAAAGGGTTCTTTGTTAAAGATGGCAATAAAATTGTGTCTAAATTTATGAATCTGACTGAAGGAGGAGTCACTTGTTTTGTTCACCATGATATTTATGATAATTCTCTACTCAGATTCAAAACGTTATTTTTTATAATGCTTTTTTTTTAAGAAAAATAAAAATCTATAGTATAGGAAATAACAAAAATCTTAGAAAGGATTCTGGATGAATTGTTTTTAGAAAATTGAAAGTTTGTCAAGAATAAAAAAAGTAAAAAAATGTGACATGAATTGTAATAAATTCTCTCTATAGCCTATATATGTGTGTTTTTGTGTGTGTGACCAAACTAATTATTCATAAGTCATCCGTCTTATCAAATACAATTGATAAGGAATTTGATAATTCATTTCGTAACTATTCAGTTCATCTAGAGAGGACACCACACCCACGTGTAATCCCTCTTGATATATTACTAGGCACAAGAATAGGAAGAATCGTAACACTGAAAAAAAAAATTTTATTATCTCTGAATATATAATTAAGAAATACCCAATGTCAAGCCCACATTTGAGTACTACATGAAGGGCTTAGTTTTATATATTTTTTTTTATACCTCAAAATATTAACATTTTTATAAATTCACAAACATTTGATAGTATACAAATTTCCCCCAACAGGTAATTTGAATTAAAAGACGTGCGTTTATAATCAAATAATATTCAAATTTTCTATAAATTATTTAATTATAGAACCAAATAAAAGTCTGAAATAAAAATTTGATTAATTTGACTAATGTTCGTCAGTGTCATTAATTTCGGTGAGTCACCTTTCTACGGAAACTCTTTAATTAAAATGTGATTTTATAAAAATAAAAAAAATAAAAAAAAAAAAATTATTATTCATCATCCATAATTAAAATTGCTAAACGTCAGGCAATAAGTCAGTCACATTTCAAGCATTTTTTTAGAAGGCCAGTTTGAGTTATTACTCTTTAAGGGAAGCACTTATTTAAATTAATAATAATAATAATCATTTTTTTAAAGTCTTATTGGAATCTAAAATTATGTTGACTTTGTAATTATAATTAGAAAAAATCCGTGACTGGTCGCCCAGCACACAACTTTCTCTTACCCTTCGACAAGAGAAAGTTGTGTACTGTGCTTGTCACACCAGATTTTTTGTGTCGAGATATATTTAGTTTCCGCCGGTATATTAGAATTCAAGATGTAAAATTTATAAACATGGGAAAATATTTATATTTTGGAAGGATGTGTAAATGCAGGCAACCAAAAATAAAACGCTCTCAATTCCCTTTGAATGACCAGACGTTTCGGGCAAAATTTATTCGCCCATCCTCAGTGAACTATTCTAGTGGGAGAGAGTTAAGTCTCCTTTGATTATACATAGTGGTTATTAAATTCTACTACGTATCCTATTTAATATAATTTCCAGCCATTAAATATTATTATATTTATATTTTGTTCAAGACAACCATTTCTCATATCTTACCTATGAAGTACAAGAGAAAAGTGTGCTTCACAAGATTTAAATGGCAAAATGAGAATATACATTTTAAAGAGCATCAAAAAAATAAGAGATTTTTGAATTTTAATCAAAATCGTTGTGGAGCGGATTTTGAGAAAATTGAAAAAAACTGAACTACATCAGTAAAGTACTAGTATTTTTTGGCCGATTTTGATCAACAGGTTTGTGTAACGTCCCAGGGAGGTACCTTACTTAAATATAAAATTTCTACATCATAGCTCTTTGGTTCATGTCGAGAAAACAACTTTTTTTAGATTCAGGGGACCTCAAAACGTGTATATCCATCAAAATCTCGACATCGAATTTTTGACATGAATCCAATACTTGCTCTCTCTCTATATATTACATATATAGGTAAGAGAAAGTAAAAAATATCCGATTTTTTTTTTTAATTTTGAAATATGCAGTTCAAAAATAACGAATAATTTAACTTATTGATAGTACTAACTATTGCAAAATTTCTACTTTCTCTCTTGTAATGAGAGAACTCTCTAAAAAATTTAATTTAATATTTCAATCTAAAATTTATTTAAATTAGTATAATATTTACGAAAGATCTTAGTAGTTACCAGACTTTTTTTTATCTCTTAAATCAAACTCCTGTGATTGACATTTTTGATATCTAATAGTTTATTATTAAACAAAACACTTGTACTATAAGAATGTCGGTGATTTGAATGAATAAATATTGATCACTCAGGAATAAACATCATGTCAGGCGAAAAAAAAACCAAAGGCCTTAAGAAAAAAAAAAATTTCTTTATAAAAATACGAACTAGAAGAATAACGATAATGAATAATAAATTCGTCTGAGATCCCTGTGCAAAGGGAAAATGAGGCTGTTCTTAGGGGTGTTAACAGGTTTCAAACTGGTCCTTGCACAACGTAATTAAAACCCGATCAACCTCACCCTTTGAATCTGGATGCATCCCATTTAGAATTGAAAGACTCCCACCCCCCAAAAACTACTCATCATCCATCTGGTAGCCTGGAGCGTTTTTTTGTTTCTTAAAGCGTTTTTTTTTTGCACCAGTTTGATTGTTCTTTATTCAAATAGAGATAGAGAGAGGGCTCCCCTTCTCCTCGTAATGAGCCTTCAGTTATTTACCTGGGGGCTCCTGGATTAATTCATTCATGTTGTTTAATACAAAAGAGTGGGAATAGAGCTAGTGGTGTTTTTTTTATTGTTCCTTCAACCCTCTATTTTTTCTTTTCAAAATTAACAACAAAAAAGAAGCATCCTTTGCAGGTATTATGGACTTACTACTTTCTCTTACCATAAATTGAACTATGAAATTTTTTATTTAAGTTAGTCATCGCTCTGAGGTGTGAAAATAAACTTTTGAACAAAATCGGTCCAAAAGTACTAGTCCTCTACTGATGTACTTTATCAGGTTTTTTTTCGATTTTCTCAAAATTCACTTTAAGGATTTTGATTAAAATTGAAAAATCATTTATGTCTTAGATGGGGCTCTTTAAAATAAATTTTCTCATTTTGCTCTGATAATTGTTTGAAGCATACTTTACTCTTGTACTTTTTTTTATTTATTTACGGTCTTTTTCGGCAACCTAGGCCATTTAGACCCCGTTTCTCTTTATTTCAATTTATTTGTAGCCAATTAAATTGAAATAAATTTTTGTCGCATGAAACGGGATGCAAACCCGCGACTCTTGGTACAGAAGGCCAGCACGCTAACCCCTACGCCAAGGCTCGAGGGTACTCTTGTACTTGATAGGAAACATAGGAGAAATGGTTGATAAGCCATTCTAATAAAATATACATTTTTTTTATGTTATATCTTGAATTCTAATATATCGGCAGAAACTAAATACATGTCGACACAAAAAATCTGGCGTGACAAGCACAGAACACAACTTTCGATTATCAAAGGTAAGAGAAAGTTGTGTGCTGCGCGACCAGTTTCACCAGATTTTTTATCTATTACATTCAATATAATCAATAAAAAAAAAAGATTTTACATTATTTTACAAGAAAAATATATGAAAATATATACAAACGATGTTATCCATGAAAGAACCTAGCGACATTATCCTAAATCTGAGATATGGAGCATTTCATTGTAAACAAAACCAATGGAAATGACTTATTGTTTTATACGAAAAATTGCACCGAGTAATAATGTTGTGATTTAAATAAAAAGGTAGATCCGAGGAGGTCTTATCTCAATTTCGATCATAATGGCGCTTGGTTCCTTTAGGCATAACGTCTCTTTAAGACCGGATACAAGGGGGGGGGGGGGTAAAGGGGGTAATTACTCCCCCCCCGAGATTTAAAAAAAATTCTTTTTTTTTTGAAAAAAAAAAAAAAAAAATTATTTTCAATGTATAAATTTAAAAATGAATACAATTAAATATTTATTATTCATATATCCGAAAAATAAGGGTGTGCCGCCGGGAGTCGAACCACGGATCCTCCGATTTGTACTCAGTCCAGTGCTGTGCTGTGCCCTACCACTGGACCACAGCAATGGTGTGCTGTGGTCCAGTGGTAGGGCACTCTGAGTACAAATCGGAGGATCCGTGGTTCGACTCCCGGTGGCACACCCTTATTTTTTCGGATATATGAATAATAAATATTTAATTTTATAAATTTCGCGGCTCACAAACGCGATGTATACAATATCTTAAATATTATATATAATTTCTTATTTATTAATTAAAAATTAATACTTAAAAATTTGATTTGTATTTATATTCTGGCAAACAAGTACAGAATGAGCCTTTAAATTATCGAAATTAAGAAAAAATTGTGTGCTATGCGACCAGTCACACCAGATTACCCCCCACCCCCCAGAAACACCTCTGGATCCGCTCTTGCGTCGTCCACATAAGATAGATTGCTTTGTTATCCAGATATTTACAAATATATATAAGGGAATTGTGAGTTACCTGAGAAAATTTTATTCACCTCCGCAAAAGCGCGTCATTTTTGTTAAATAAACCTCTTAAAATTGTATTAGCGATATTGTTATTTTCTTAATACCAATCGATCTATAAGATATTATTTTTTAAAAATGTTAATAAAATTTGCTTTCATTTTATCTTGGCTGGGAATAAAAAATCGTTCTTTACATATACCGGTACGTATACGTATAGAAGTGCTGATGATTTTCAAAATATATTTTTATGAGAAATAATTTAAGACTCCAAGGTGAATTGAAATATCTTAATGTGACATTTATAAATGCTTTAAACGATAATTAAATGAAAAGGAGGCTCTCTTTCTCTCCTCTCCCTCTGCATGAGTGTTTGTTATTCACGCCCCTTTCGAGAGAGAGAGGGATAAATTTTTGGCATTTTGCCGTCCTGATTTTATACAATTGAATTAAAATCTTTTAATTTGTTTTGAAAACAAAATTTAAAAAAAAATATATTTTCAAAAGCCTTCAGATAAGATAGCAAAATTTAAAAATTGTTCATCTAAATATAGTTCTTGAATATTTTGTTTGGATTTAGAAGATTAATGATATGCAACTTAATTAAATTTCGTTTGTTAAATCTAAAATTAATCATGATTTTTATAAACAAACAAAATATAATAAATTAAAAATCTAATAATTACTTAAAGAAAAAAAATCGGAAGTGATCTCTCCTCTAATTCCATATATACTATAACAAAGTGCGATTTTCTCAAAAACTATTCAGTTTTCGAAAAAACCTATAAGATTGAAAACTGCTTAATTTTTCGTACAATTATATAGAATTGCGGAGTGTCCGCCTGTCACTCTTTTTGACCAACTTCTCGTTGGAATTTTGAAATAAAATTGTACGCCCTCTAAGAAAACGTTTAAGAAAAATACTCGGGTCTCCTTTTGAGAAGACTAGTTTTAATTAATAGATATTTCATAAGGAGAGATAAAACTCAATGCTTTCCAAAAATTCTGGATTTTCAGAAGTTTTTTGAGCCTCCCAAAATGGAGATCCGAATATTTTTCCAGTACTGTCCACAATAGGAGAAAGTGGGGGAATTGCGCGCACTTAAGAGAAAAAATCTTTTCACGGGAATTCTTTAGAGAAAAATTACCATTGCACTCTTTGGCATTTAATGGTAATGATTAGTAAAAATAACCATTACGATATTTTTTATATTGTATTAAATATGAAGACTACTATTTATTGTAATACTAAGTTAGTTTTACTAAAAATCTGCAAAATTTCATATAGGTTGATAAATATACGCACTGTATTATCGATTGATTCTAAACGTGTATTACTTCAATGAGCATATCATTATTTTATCTTGTCTATATAAACAATTCTTAATCACCAACCAATATAATTAATTTTCATCACATTCATATAAGGATTTGTATTATTTAACTTGTTCTGTAAAAGGCTGTTGTAATAATTATTAAAGAAATGGGTGGATGCCTCTTTTCCTATTTCGAGTCCTCTTAAACAAGAAATAGACTTTGTACATAAAGCGCTGTGCACATCTGTTTAAGTTGCAGCGATTTTATAATTAGTTCCCTCTCCAGAGGAAGAGGAGGTCGTTGAGCAGCAATCATTCACTCGCATGCTTGATCTCGCACTCTCTCGCTTACTTGCTTGATCACACTCTTCTTTTGGAGGCGGATGCATAATCATCACATAGAGTATGTGATAGGAAAATATTTAAAGATGAAACACAACTCCCCCACTAAGACCATCATCAGGGAGACATTTTTAACAGAACTAAATGGTTGAAAGATTATATAGATCACGGAATATCTTTCACAAATAGAAGAAAAAAACTGCAAATAAAAATAACTCAGATAGTTGCGAAATTACTTTTATTTTGTATTAAAGTGCACTTTATGCTTTTCGTGTAGCTTAAATATTAAGACTTTCTTGAATTTTTTATTGTCACGTTGTTTTCAATTCTTATTCAAAAAGTAATTTAAAAAAAAATCATAAGGGAGGTTCAAAAAGGAAGGTGACGTTCTCTTTTAAAGATTTCTTAAAATAAACACCATTTGAAATCTTAATTATTTTTTTTTCCTTCTAATTAGTTTTGTGTAGTTCCTTTTCCAATTTATTTTCCCAACTTTAACTAATTAGCTGAAAATAGTAAGATTCATTAAATCTAGTTTTTTTTTTCTTGTAATTTTCATGGCTTGTTCGTGTTACCATATAAATACAATTTTATTGAAAGACCAACATTTACAAAAAAAAAAGCAAAAAAATATGCTCGTGTATCTTTTGTCATTATTAGCGTTCATTTGATGTGTGCTTTGAAGTATTATATTCAGGTGTACTGGTATTTTTTTCACTCAAATGGAATATCGGTATTTTTTATTGAATATTTTTTTCACTAAGTTATCAAATCAACCAATAATGTAGTAAACATATTTAGACTATAAATAAATATTACTGAATAACTAGGAAAAATATCGTATTTCTCCATTACCTGTAATTTTTACATTCCCCCAAATCTCACCACTTGTGACATTTCTGTTTCGTTTTTTCCAATATCTATGTCCTGTAGGCCTATATATAACACAGGCAGGGATGGGCAAAATCCTTTAAAAAAATGGTTAGAGATACGACCCGGCGATCGGACAAACTCGGGCGATCTGATCCGATTCAGAGAAAGGCTCTCTGTTCACATCGACAAATCCAGATCCGCGATCCAGACTTGATTTTCAAGTGTTTGCACCCATTGAGCAGAAATTATTTCGATTCAGATCCAAGATCCTACCCAGAAGAAGGATTCCGATCCAGATCCGAAAATCCTGGATCAGATCGAATTTTCGAATTTAAATTCAAAAGGATCCTGCCCATCCCTGAACAGAGGATAAGTTTTGTAAAAAACATTGTGATTTCGAAGACTTCTTCAGATCCAAGATCCTACCCAGAAAAAGGATTTCGATCCAGATCCCAAAATCCTGGATCAGATCGAATTTTCGGATTTAAATTCAAAAGGATCCTACCCATCCCTGAATACAGGATAAGTTTTGTAAAAAAAAACATTGTGATTTTGAGGACTTCTAAATGAACTCAAGGAAAGTTTTTTGTTAGAATAGACTTGGCATATTTGCATGACTTATGTTTGTTTTCAATCAAATTAACACTTCCGACGATTAATCATTTGGGTTGCCTAAGCTCAAGTCTTCACTCTCGAGCACATCAGGCATTTGTAGCACCGACTGTACATACTGTTTTAGCGAATGGCAATAGGGCCTGACATGCATCAGTTCTCGGAAGAGTTACCTCCTAACGAATTTATGCTATTTATTTATTATTTTATCTTATTCTTCAAAAAAAAAACTACAGTAGTTTAAACTTTTGTTAACTAATAATTAACAAAAAAACTAAATCCCAATTTTATTCGTTTGGTAATAAATCAAATACTACATAGAATTTTTTTTTTCGACTGTCACTAACTTTCATTAAAAATATATTTTTATTCTCCGAGGGTGAAGAAAGTCCTCCGGAGGGGAGAGGTGAGGAGGTAAATTGATTAGATTGATTAGCGAGAAACGTTTTGATTAAACTTTGTTCATCGTCATACAGATATACGAAATCAGACAAACAAACAAACAAACAAATCATGTTTACTTCGGGATATCTTCTTATGTATTAAAATATTAAATATCTGAGTAAATAATTTCCTGGTCAAGACCTCTCTCTCTCTCTGTCACTCATTAAAGAGGTTATACTAATATTTAAATTTTCATTAAATAAACAAGGATATAATTAAATCGGAAAGGTCATCTTTCTTTGGGAATATTTTGGTTTCAAGATGATAATATCATTTTCTCAAGATCCTTTTATTTTATAAAAATATTTTATTTTTTTTCTTGGGTTACATGGTATTAAATTTTTTTTACAACTGCTTAATTTATTTAAACTACTTGTTATATTTTCGTAGTTAATTTTTTTTCATCTGAGGATCTGAAGTCAAGAAAGAGAAGAAGAAGGGTAATTTCATTTTATTTTCAAAATCTTGATTTTGTTGTTGAAATTTTCACCTGTCACTTAATAAACATATCAGTATTTGTTAGTAGGCCTACTAATATATTCATACTTTTGATAAAAATTTATTCAAGATTGAGTCTTTTCAGCATATAAATATCCAAGTATAAATTCAAAAAGTTTGATGAATATGAATTTTTTCCGGTTTGTTTATCTCCTCCGTACCCTATAGATAAATCTCCTCTACCTGAGTCCGTTTCCAAAATGATGGAGGTGCATTTTATTGTCTCAAATCCATTATCTTAAATCAGAATGCATACTTTTGTCTTCCTTTTGAAACAGTTAAAGGTTAAATATAAATCTTTAAAAAAAATAAAACGTAACGTTCGTCGGTCGTGCGAGCCGAGAGAGTATAATATAAGAAATAATATTTAAGATGACACATAGATAAAACATAATTTCATAAAAAAATTAAAATTCAAGATGAGTCATTTAGATACTTGAATAAAATAAAAATTAAAAAAAAACTTGTCTTATTGTAAGCATACATAATAATGACATGAACAAAGTTGACGAGTGACAAAATAAAAACCCAACAACACCGCTTTTTTTTATATTCGTTATCTTTTAATAATCTAACTTATCTATAATAAAGGTGTCTAAAATAAAGTGAAAATTTTTGCTACGGTTTGTCATTGCGCACTATAGAATTATATATCTATCTACTATATATGTATATACTGTACGTACAATTAACAAAAGGAATGCGGGCGATGGGATCCTTGATAATGAAAAAATAATAAAAAGCGGAAAGCCGTTATTGAGGTCTTTGTTAGAAATGTATATAGGAGAGAGAAAAAAATTGTTTAATCCTTTATAAAAGAGATCGTGAAGTTTGAAATAAAAAAAAAGGGTAAAAACAAATAATTATAAAGATTAATGAGTTAAAAAATTTTTTATAGAGAGTAGAACAGAATAGTGACATTTTATTAATAATACAATATCATTTATTTATTATTAAATTAATTTTAATTGATTCACCTCACTCTGTGCCTGAGACGTTAGTGTTGAATTAAGTAAACATAAGTTGTGGATTTTATAGCTGGATAATATCAATAGTTGGGGTGTAAAGACAAGAATAGCAGCTAGTTATATAGTTCGTTTATTAAGGTCCACTATGCTGACGTTTTAGTCTTATTTAAGACCATCTTGAGAGCTCGTGAGTTTCCAATATTGGCATACAAATAAACATTCAATCATGTATAACATGAACATAAAAGTAAGTTATGTATAAATATTATTGGATGTTTTTAATTTTAGTTTCAATCATTAAAACATTAATTTATAAATTATATTATATATAACTTACTTTTATGTTCCTGTAATAAATGAATGTTTATTTGCCTATGTCTATATTGAGAGCTCACACGCTCTGAAGATGATCTTATCCAAGACCGAAACGTCAGCATAGTGAGTCCTAAATAAACGAAATATATAATTAGCTCCCATTCTTTTCTTTATTCATTGAGAAAATACATGTATGATCAAGGGCGGTCCTAGCCTTACATTTTGGGGGGGTCACTGTTTTTTTTTTTATGGTATAAATAAATGGGCCTGGGCCCCAATAAATATATATTAATCAAATATGAGTATCGTTTAAGTCTTAAATGGCCTAAGTTGCCGAAAAGATGGTGTGAATGGGAGAGTGAGTGGGAAAAAAGTGTGTGTTAAAAAAAAAAGATTTTTTGGGGGGGTCACACCCCCTTGACCCCCCTCTGGGACCGCCCTTGTGTATGATTTGATATTGGTTATAAAAATTTTCTTGTTTTGTTTAGAATAAATTCTATTTACATTTGCGTGAAAAGAAATATATTATCGGATACATAGTATATTTCAAAAAAATCAGATATTTTTTTTTTTATTTTACCTTTGACTTCTCTCATAGGTAAACAACATAAATATATTGTACAAAATAAAGTTTTATCCATAAAATAAATGAGGGACAGGCAATAAGGTTTTAAGTCAACTTTTTTGGGAAAGGAGTTTCTCCTGTAAGATCGGCAACCCAAATGACCAATTCACTAGTCTAATTTTTAAACTAATTGATTTAAAACCCGCTAAAGTAATCTATTAGTAAGTTGATCATTTAGGTTGCCAATTTTAAAGAAATAATTCCATTCCATCGTGTAGGCCAGGGATGTCCTGATTTTTTGCAACAGAAGCTAGAGTTACCTATCTGAAAAAATTAGAAGGCGGTTTTTGTACAAACAAGTTTTTTTTTCTGAATCATAATGCATTTATACTTACAAGATATATTAGTTTAAATCATTATAAAGATTTCATACTTTCACATTTATCATTTTTACTTTCTCTTACCTATATATGAAATATATAGAAAAAGTATGGCGATCATGTCAAAGATTCGATGTCGAGATTTTGATGGATATATTTTGAATTATCATAATTTAAATAATATTTTAAATAATTCTCCATCATTTAAGATTTTGTTTAAAACAATGTTTCAACTAGATCCTACGGTTGAGAATTAAAATCTAAACATCTGATTTCTCTATTTTTATTCTTTTCGTTTTTTTGTTTTCTATATTAATAAATTTCAACTTCTCCCTGAAAGACCATGCGAGTTTTGAGCACTATTTCTGTCAATGAAGCCATTCTTCTTGATCTTTATTACACAATCTTTTCATGATTAGCCATTAAATAAATCACAAATCAGATGTATTTTTAAAAGGGGAAAAACAAATTCTAATCCACGAGATCTACCGCAGAATTTAATTTATTAAATATCACGAGATCATTTTTTTTATTTCAAAGAATTTTAATTACGAAGGAAAAAACATTATTTTTAGAGGTTAATTAATTTTTATAATAAAATTAGTTCATTTCTAAATTATTTTGTTTTCTCTTTGTTTTATCTTTTTATAAACCAGTAACCAGAATAATTGGAGCCAAAAAATTTAATAGTATTATCTAAAGATAGATTCCTATTTATTTATTTATTTTTCTAGCAGATTTCTAGAGCAAGAGATTTTTACTAACTATTTACTCATCTGGTAATCAATTTTTTATCATTATTGAATTTTTTTCCTCCTTTTTGTCTATCAACATCTTAGATGTTATATACAGAGATTAAATAAATATTTCCATATTTATTAATATATTTGATGATAATCTTTCTTCTTCTGTTTGTTTAATGTAATGATTGGTTATGTAGAAGAAAATTAGTAGGAACATTTTTCTAAATAATAAATTTATCAAAAATTATTTTTATCACTGTCAATTTAGAAAAAAATATTTAATTAAAACATTATTTAATTTTAAACTACAAAACTCTGTGTTTTCTTCTCAGAAGATATTGTATATTTTTTACATTCATTTGGCACTGAATAAATTATTACAATTGAATTATTTCCCATAATTTTTGGTCAACGTTTTTTTTTTTAGTATATTTTTAGGATTCCTTTGAAGTAGGATATAATTTAAATAAATATAAGTATTTATATTCACTAATGAAACTGTTATAAAACATAAACTAAAGGTGTTAAAAACAAATAAGAAAAGTGGTGTTTTACATCTACTTTGTATAGGAAAACCTGAATTTGTTGATTCATAATAAAAGCGTGCTTTTCAGAAAGTTATTGACTGCTTTTTTTTTATAAACACAGATTTTTTTTCTCATTCCCACTCACACTCACACACACATTCACAGTCTTTTCGGCAACTTACGCCATTTAAGATTTTACGTTAACCGTTAATTATTGATATATCTATTTGGGGTCCAGGCATTTCTATTTAAGCCATTTGGTATCCAAATACCTTAAATAAAATCATCGGGGCTGCCTGGGGTCCGAACCCGCGATGTTTGGTATAGTAGGTAGGCATGCTACCAATTACACCAAGCCCGGGGGCTTATTGACTGCTTAATAACTATACGAAAACAATAAAAAAAATCTGGTGTGACAAGCACAGAACACAACTTTCTCTTACCTTCGGCAATCAAGACTAGTGACCAGATTTTTTGTGTCGACATATCCGACAGTACGGTACATTTGAATTCAGATGTAAAATTTATAAGAATGGGAAAAGGCCTACGGACTTGATCTAGTTGGTAGCGTGCTAACCTCGTATACCAAAAGTCGCGGATTCGGACCTCAGGCAGTCCGATGATTTTATTGAAGCTATTTGGATACCAAATGGCTTAAATATAAATGCCTGGAACCCCAATAGATATTATAAATAATAACGGTTATCGTCAAAGTCTTAAATGGCCTAAGTTGCCGAAAAGAATGTGTGAATGTGTGTATGAGTGTGAGTGTGAATGAGAAAAAAGTGTGAAAAAAATCTGGTGTGACTGTCGCACAGCACACAACTTCAGATGTAAAATTTATAAGTATGGGAAAATATTTATATTTTGTTACCATGGCAACCATTTCTCCTATCTTTCCTATGAAGCACAAGAGTAAAGTGTTCTCCAAACAATTTTGAGGGCAAAACGAGAATATACATTTGAAAGGGCATCTAAAAAATTATTGATTTTTGAATTTTAATCAAAATCGTTAGAGCCAATTTTGAGAAAATCAAAAAAAACTGAAAAAGTACATCAGTAAAGTACTAGTACTCTTTGGCCGATTTTGATTAAAAGCTTATTTTGTCAGTCCCGGGGGGAGTTTAACTTAAATATAAAATTTCAACCTCCTAGCTCAATTCCTTCATGCTTAAAATTGAACACACACACACACACACACAGACAGACCATGTCGCGAAAACCACTTTTTTGGATTCAGGGAACCTTAAAACGTGAAGATCCATCAAAATCTCGAAATCGAATTTTTGACATGAATCCAATACTTTCTCTCTCTATATATAAATTACATATATACATAGGTAAGAGAAAGTAAATAAGTATTGGAAAATATTTATATTTTGTTACCATAGCAACCATTTCTCTTATCTTTCCTATGAAATACAAGAGTAAAGTGGTCTTCAAAGATTTCAATGGCACAGAGGCCATTTAGGGGTTGAATTTATTTGTATAAATATTTAAATACATAGTAGGGGAGAGTGCGGTAAAACCGGGAAGTCGGGAGCAAACCGGGTACCCCCTTCTAGCCTCTGTAAGCACTGCCATCGCATGGACAACAACGAAACTACCTGCCATTTTGATAAAGAAGCAGCGGCCATTACACAAGAACGCAATAGACTCGCTTCTTTCGCTCCTGTGAAGAAAATTCTGTTTGAGTGGTTTTTGCTTAGGATTTTTGAACAAAACTAGACCGATTATACTACTTTCCTGTTTCTGCAACAGCAAAGTTATATAGCTCTCTTTGTACAACATTTAATTACCTTCATTATCATTATAACTAATTGTCTGTAGCGTTTTGTATAGTCATATGACGCCATTTTTTATGAAAACTGTACGTGCGGGGTCAAACCGGGTACTAACCGAGGGGCAAAACCGGGTACCCGGACATACTAAGTCTATTATATAATAATAATAAAGATAAACCAATCAAAGAAAAGGCAACATTATAAATATGCCAAAAAGGAACAGACAAAAATAAGCGTCCAAAAATAGAAAAACCGAAGGAGCAAATGTGGGATGAGTGCAGTGAAGAGGATGACAATGCTGCCTGCATTTACTGCAATGAGCTTTACTCAGACTCCAAGGGTGGTGAGGGATGGATCCAATGCATCCAATGTCGTCGTTGGGCCCATGAAAGCTGCTCTGGGGCCGAAGAGGAAGATGACTATTTTACTTGCTACTTGTGTCAATAGGCCTACAGCAATAAATTAAAGATAAAAACAGTTAAATTTACTAACAACTCATAAATATGTGTCCTTTTATACTTATTCTTACATTTTATGACAATAGTTAACATATGTCACTAAATAAAACTTGAATTTTGTGGAAACTTTGAAAATTTTTATTTTCCCATAGGAATAACATGTGTACCCGGTTTTACCCCACTAGTGGGGTAAAATCGGGTAAAATGACTTTTTTTTACAAAAAAATTAATAAAAAAAAAAATAAATAAAAACTTATCTTTTTAAAACTGTGGTTGCATTAATAGATAAGTAGTGCATACTTTTGCAAAAGTTCGTTCCTTTATGCTAAAAACTGTGATTTCTAGAAGCCTTCAAACCTTAGGGTCCCGGTTTTACCCCACTCTCCCCTACTGATGGCTACCTGGGGGTTAATTTCCATACGCTGATTGCTCAGGGTCTCCAACCCGAGCTTTTCGCCTTACTTGACATCACTTAACCGTAACGATTGTGGTGTTGACTTTTGATTGAACTGGTTTATTTTAATAATTAAAAAAAAAAAAAAAATACAGCATCTAACTTACTTGTTTTATGGGCTGTCTAGCTTCCAGGATAGACTTTTTGTACATACCTTAGTGTATCTATTATAAAAAGGGTGTATAATTAATTATCTATTTTAAAAGCTTTTGAATTTTATTTTCTAAAAATTTGTTAATGTCTGAATATAATAAACTTTATTGATTTCTGCTTTATTTTCTTGGTTTATAAATTACGAAATGAGCCCCCTTCTTTCCCAACGACCTGGCTTATTTACCTCAATCCCTTTGTGGGGAATTATTTTCCATTGTCCCATTGAGCAGTGCGCTTACAAACAGAGAAGCCCCCAATTCCCCTGATTTTAATCCTTTCTCATATGACTAATCCGATGGATTAATTCCATTTTTCTAAACGAACCGCGTCTCTGAGTCAAACGTTTCAAAATAGCCACAAGGCGAGAAAATACTCCTGCTCTTGCTCTCTGGCTGCTGTTTCTGATGCTGATGATGATGACTTGTGGGCGTTCGGCGAAGATTAGATTTGGTTAGTTAGGCAATTATTATATTTATAACTTATTGGATAATAGTGGCGATTAAAATTATTCATTTATTTTACTACTTTAAAAGATAATTTCACCACACTACTGATATAAGAGTATAATAGAAATCTTTAAAGCGATGACACCAATTAATTTACGAATAATAATATACTGTATTAATTATCTTATTATAAAAATTGTACAAGTATCGAAGAATTACAATTTTATACTCAGGGGCTCACATCTGGTGAGTAGGGCCACGTGGATGGCGACCACGAGTTACCCTAGCCAAGTCTGGCATTTTTCTTCATCTTTTTGCCAGCCTTCCTCTTCCAACATCAAGATTCAAGCCTGTAAGGGTTGTTTGGCTTGTTTAATTAATTTATTATACTTATTGTTTCAAAATATTTCTGTCTTATCTGTCCCTGGGCTGGAGCACCAGCCTCTGCTCTAGGAGTCACGAAGGTCCAAGGATTTTTTTTTTAATTTTGGATACTAGCTAATATACAGTAGAAAAATGAAGAAATCTTCTATATAGTCTGATGCTCAACCAAGAGCGGATCCAGAGGTGATTCTCGGGGGGGGGGGGTAATCTGGTGTGACTGGTCACACAGCACACAATTTTTTCTTAATTTCGGTAATTTAAAGGCGCATTCTGTACTTGTTTGCCGGAATATAATAAATACAAATCAAATTTTTAAGTATTAATTTTTAAAATTTTACATTCAAAATAAATTTTTTTTTCAAAAAAAAAGTATTTTTTTAAATCTCGGGGGGGGGGGGCGTAATCACCCCCTTAACCCCCCCCCCCCCCAGTGCACAATAAAAATTAAAATTAGTAGTCATATCTACAAATTTTTATGAGGATCTAATTTATATTCCTTTGACAATACATTTCATAATTGAAAAATTTATTAAAATCATATTAATTTTTATCATTTTCCTTATTTTAAATTTATTAATTTATATAAGTAAATAATAATTCTTATAAATTACCAATTGTAATTATTTTCATAAATTTTAAAAGTCTATTTCCCTCAGGGACTCATACGTTGTGAGTGTTTTGATGCCGACCACCTTAGATAAGGGTATGCCAGTCTTCTCTCATCAAGTGCCATGCCCTGCAACGGGCCGGCTATCTCCTTCTTTCGGTTACATCTCTTTAAAATACTAAAATATTTTTAGCATTCATTTCTTCAAGATTTTTCCATTATCCTATAATGTTTTCATACAGAAAGTCATTATGTTGATTTTTTCAATTTAACCAGAAGAGGGAGATTTAAAATATATAATTATTTCAAAGTACCTCTCTCTTCTGAATTCAATTTAGTCTACATGAAAAATATACATTCCCCTAAGGGGCATAGCGCACACACAAAATCCAATTCATTCTCACGATTTTTTTTTTTCTTGATATCATATGAAACCTTTAATTAAAATGCAAGATTTGAATAATTATAGATGGTGGAGATTAAAAATATAATCGGTTGTGATCATTGATTCATTCATGGCATTCTAAGAAAGCCCATCCTAAGCGTATGATGGCGACATTCACATGGAGAGCATGAAGAGACACATCATAATAATCATCAAATGGATAATTTTTATTCTGGGCATGGCTTATGTTCCCACGGCCACGCATACATTCACACACGTGTGTCATTTAGAACAGCCCCCTCCACCGTCCCTCACTTGGATCCAATTCAAAATACAGAATTTTTCCTTCATCTTCTTAAAATTCACTCACACTCGCACACAAAGTGAGTCGTCGTTTATTTTATTATATCCCCTTCTTGGTGATGAAGTCTCTAGATAAAGTCATAGAGCTCTTCGTCTTTTCTTTCTTTTTTTTTTTTCTCTAGAAATTATTTCATATAAAAGTTGGCAAAAGAAGGCTATGTTGTCAAAAGGTCAATGAATTGTGTGATTCATTCAAAAAGTCATCAAAGTGTTTTTTCAAATAAAAATTCTCTTTTAGAAAGTTTAATCAATCATCTTAATTAAGAAAGTTTTATTATTATTATTATTTCTTCTAAAATATCATTTTTGTTTTCTTGGCAAAAAAATTAAGATAATAATCAGAGTGAAAATAAATTGAAAAATAAAAATAAAAATTAGGCTTATAACCTATTTACCAAACTATCAATAGATTATTGATAGGCATCAAGCTTAAATGTATAATTAAAAATCTGGTGTGACTAGCCGCTTTTGGTAAGAGAAAGTTGTGTTCTGTGCTTGTCACACCAGATTTTGTGTGTCGAGATATATTTATTTTCCGCCAATATATTAGAAATCAAGATGTAAAATTAATAAACATAGGAAAAGATTTATATTCTGTTACCATGGCAACCATTTCTCCTAACTTTCCTATGAAGTACAAGAATAAAGTGTGCTTCAAAAGATTTCAATATAAAAATGAGAATATACATTTTAAAGAGCATGTGAAAAATAATTGATTTTGAATTTTAAACAAAATCGTTCAAGCGAATTTTGAGGAAAAAAAAATACTGAAAAAGAACATCAGTAAAGTACTAGTACTCTTTGGCCGATTTTGATTAAAAGCTTGGTGTTACGTCCCAAGACGGTACCTAACTTAAATATAAAATTTCAACCTTCTAGCTTTTTTCATTCTTGAGATATTTTGTTTTCAATCAGTATTTATTTCAGGGGCATAAAGGAGAAAGGACAGTATAAAAACAAATAGAAACATGAGCAGAAGTCCCTCATAGTGAACATCCAACTAGGAACTTTTGAATTAGCCTCCCCAACTCGGGAAATAATGTGCGAAAGAAACATTTTCTTCCAGTAATATAAGGATAAAATGAATTTATTATTTAAACATAAAAATTAAAATTAACATTCTTAACTAATTTAACTATCGATTTGGTTTTCGATTCGAGCGTGAGTTTTAAGAAATAATTTTTTTATGTTCCCATCTATTTTCTTGCATAAGTTAAAGCAAAATCACACATGGAGGTGTAACCTCTATTCTAAATAGACAAAAAATATGTCAAAGCTCATACTTTTTATGATAAAATCTAATCCAAATTATATATAACATATTAAATTTCGCACGCTACATTTCCTCTATCAAGTTAACTCACTTTGAGGATACAATGTTGAAGTAAATAACGTTTAAAAGAATGTATAATTGACTTAAATTTGTAATATAAAAGGAAAGACTCGAACAGGAAAGAAGAAAGGTGGAAAGCAATTTGACATTTAATTATTCGTTCCCACTGGATGATGATGATTTGAAAGAAATTACACTTTTTTTTTTTTTTTAATTTCCAGGGTGAAAAATATAAATGATTTTTATTCAAGTTTTTGGAAATTAAAAACATATCAATTATGAATGCCAACATGACAAAAAAATAGGTCCTATTTCTTTAATAATATTTCGTGAACTAAATCTAGCTGTAATTACCATAAAGTTGTCAATTTTCTTTTCAGAAAAAAAGAAAAGGAAAAAAATAAAATAAAAAAAATGACTAAAAATATAATAATAATAATAGCTAAAGTGATTTTTCTTTTTTATGATAATTTATCATAAAATTAGAGGAGACTGGGATCAATAACTTGATTTTATTAATTTTTTTACTTGAGTAGCGAAACATAAAATATAACATAAAATGTGGCCAATGGTTAGAAAGCCTGTTGTTTTAGGGCTTTTATTGTCATTTTGAATTAAAAAAGACCGTTTTTAAAAAGAACAGATCATAGAGAGGGGAAAATAAAAAAAAATATAAAGAGAAATGGATCAAGAAAAGTTTTTCTTCATTAATATAATCATATTTATTTTCATTATCGTTTATTCTAAAAAAAAAAAAAAAAAAAAAACTTGATATCTTTAAGAGAGGTACTTTAAAAGGAGAGACCTTGACTTCTACTATCTGAAAAGGCACGATTCCCGAAATTCCTCCTTTTGGAATGACCATTGACCAACAAGGAAGCGAATGGGATCGATTCTTCATATTTGAAGTCTATATATTTACACAGAGGGCGGAATCAATTTATCCCTACTAGATTTGTAATCGATTACCATTAGAATCACTAAAAGGGATTTTGAAAATAAGCTTTCTAAAAGACATTCATCTTTTAAAATATTCATATTTATTCACCTATTTAGTAGCCCTTATACTTATGTAAATTCGTGTAATAAGAATGAAAAAATTTAATTTGAACATTAAATGATTTTATTTCACAGGATCGTATACCAATGGCGAATCCAGAGGAGTTTTTTTTTAGGGGAGGGGGCAATTTTTTGCCCTTAGGCCATAGCACAGTGGTAAGTGCTTGCATCTTCTGCTAGGGGTGGCCCCCACGGGTTTGCATCCTGACCCATATGTCAAAAATTTATTTATTCGTATGAGAAAGTAAAAAATGTACATTATATGGACCCTGTTATGCAATAGTGTGTCAAGCCCCCAAAAAATTACAAATTGAGTTAGGCACGGATTATTGTTTCAAATGCTTTAATTAATAGTATTTTTTATGAAATATGTCCTAAAAAAATTTATATTTAATGTTACTTGCACAATTGACAAAAAAAAATTATATATAATCCAATGAAAAAAAAAACCTTAATGTTAATTTTCTCAAAACTCGGTAGCTGGCGCTTGACACACTAATGCGTAACAGGGTCCATATATGCTCAGGGGCACACATATAGTGGGTACGTGGATGGCGACCACGAGCTACTCGAGCTGGGACTGGCAGTCCTCCTGTTCTTTACATGACTGTCCCTTCCTTCTATATTTTCAACAGGCGTAAGACCGTGCGACGGGCCGGCCTGTTATATTTCTTTTGGTCGCAAAAACGCCATTCCGCCAACCCCGCACTGCAGGAATAAGGCTAGGAAAGAAGAAGATATATATGTTAATTATTAAATTAATTTCAATTAAAAATAAAATTTAATTTCCAAAAAAGTAATATTTTTCTCAAATCTCGAGGGGCAATTACCCCATTTATCCCCTTTTGGTGGGGGCGGGGGGGCCGCACGGAGAAAAAAAAAAAAAAAAAAGGAAAAGGGGGGGGGGGGGGGGGGGGGGGGGGGGGGGGGGGGGTGGGGGGGGGGGGGGGGGGATGCTACGCACCTCAATACTGATCATAGTTCTTTATCGGTATTCCTAAATTTTATTCAAAAAAATAAAGAATATGGATTTGGTCCTTATATTAACCAACTTCCTGGCCATCCAGAGAAGTCTTCTCTCAACCCAAATCGTATCTCAATTAAATGCTCGAGAGAAAATAAGGAGGAACTTCCAGTAATGCTTATCAATTATGAAATTATTAAGGAAGTCTAATAGCTTCCGTTTGGCGAGGCGAAGTTTTCCCCTCGCCAAATTGTTTCTAAGGGTCTGATGGAATTCATTTGACGAAGGAAGCACTTCAATCTTCTTGGTTTTTTTTTCTTCGAATGTATGTTCGTATGTATGCGTGAGTGGTGGGGTGGCTTTTGGGGGGTGGTTATTGATTCAGACATGGCTAGCGTCACCAGGTACGGCCTGGTCTCCTCGTCGCCGCCCCCACCGCTACCGCCCCCTAAGAACCAGACGGGCTCTCCTTTGTCTTTTGTTTCTTCCCTCGTCTCGGGCTACTTTATTTACATGCTCCCGTTTAATTTCAACTTTCGAGAAAGTTTGGTAAAGAAGAAAAAAAAAAATAAATAAATTGAACCTCCCTAAAATATAATCACACTTTGAGTTGAGGTGTGAAAAATTAAAATTTAAAATTTAATTAAATTAAAAAAATAAATCTTTTGCTGTAGCCTAATAAAAATGAAGTTAATAAAAAAATAAAATAAAATAATGGTTGAAGTTTTTAAAAAGGATATATCCTATCTATAGAAGAGGGTTTGATTTTAATGGAAGCCTCTTTAAGTTTTTGTGCGATCACTAAATCTTGGGAATAATGAAAGATAAGAAGGGAAGAAGATACCGAAGTATGCGATAATCAGAAGCCCAGGGCTCCACAACTTAAATAAAAGCGACAAATTTCAATAAAAAATTTGAATAAAAATTTTTTTCTTAAATTAGTTTAATCCACACCCTTGACTTTTAAGGTAGTCCTTTTTGGTTATAATTTTTTTTTATTTGCTCCCTCGGCCGCTGAGGCCATTT
This sequence comes from Euborellia annulipes, assembly GCA_023213315.1. Classification (NCBI taxonomy): domain Eukaryota; kingdom Metazoa; phylum Arthropoda; class Insecta; order Dermaptera; family Anisolabididae; genus Euborellia; species Euborellia annulipes. Next base: position 29,786 of record JAKCPI010027540.1, read on the forward strand.
AGGGGTTATTTGAATACTCATTATATCTTCATTAAATTATTTGAATCGATGGCTATCAGGGGACATTCAACATTCTAAAGTAAACAGTCTGATTTAGTTCAAATAATAATATGTATAAGACTGTTCAATCTATTCAATCCCTTTTTACGTATGCAATTTTTTTTTTTTTTTTTTTTTGGGAAATTTATTTAATCCATTATTAATAATAAAACGAAGATTTAAGTTATAATTTTTTTAAATCAAAAAATGTGAATATTTTTTTTTAATCTCTTAGATGTCGTACCATCAGTTAGAAATTTGATGGAATACTAACAAATATCTCTGACCTCCAGGAATTTGAGCTTATTACATTACTGATTTATCTTATTTAGTTTATCTTAAATAAAACTATTGCCGAAATATTTTCATTATACTTTTGATCTTTTTGTTAGATAGTTCCACCAGTGATTGCTTGAAATAATAATTCTTTTTCATGCTTACAATAGATTATTTTAAAAGGAATAAATTACCCCAATAGTTGGAGATGAAATATTAGTTCACCATATTTATTTTTTTAATAATATATTACATTTTCAAGTGCAATGAATTATTTTTATAAAAACCCATTGAAATCAGTATAACAAATTTGTTGGGTACTAAAGCTTAAAAAATTAAAAATAACTTGTTTTTCATTTTTCAACATATAATCTGAAATCGCAATTTGCCGAAAATTAAGTAAAATAAAATATTTGAATCGTTTAAGATAAATTATAAACACTAGGTGATAAGTTTCAATGCTTTTTAAAAATTAAAAATTTTCTATAATAGTATTTTTTATTTGAGATTCAGGAATTCTCCAATGAGCAACGCAGCTAGTTTTTTTTTTTTTTTTTCTTTCAATTTTTATTATTAAATGTAAAGTGCCAGGGCCACTCGCTCTCAGTCCATAATAACATACTGGTTCTAATAATTTGGTCATTGAGTCTATTGCATTGTTAATAATTTCTTTGACCAATATGACCATGAGGAATAATACATTGACAATGGCTTGGCCCTGATGATGGTCCTATATGCGACCGAAACGATGGCCCTGGCACTTTACATTTAATAATAAAAATTGAAAGAAAAAAAAAACTAGCTGCGTTGCTCATTGGAGAATTCCTGAACCCCAAATTAATCATATTATCAGCTATACACCTCAATTAAATCTAATAGTATTTTTAATTTCTTCTATATATAATAAATGATATCTCAACCGATGTTTTATACGGTTGAAAGTAGATTAAATTTCAAATAGAATTTATTTTAATTATCGACAATTAATTTAAATAAATTTTACATGTATATGCTAGCTATTTGTCTATATTTATTATTAAAAATATAATAATTAGATAATTAGGAACCGATTGAAGTTTCGGTTTTGGCTAAAAATCTTGGTTTCGGATTCTGCCAAAAACCAGCCGAAACCTGAGTTTGAAAAAAATGAGATGAGACTCGTATATTAAAAGAAAAATGAGGAAAAAAAGGTCAAACGATTTTCGCAGGAGAGAAAAAAATGGAAATTTAAAAGAAAAGAAAATGTCGAATGATTTTCGCAATTGAAAAATGGAGTTATTTGAGTCACGAGAGAAAATTTACTTTTTTTTTTAAACACTCACACTTTTTTCCCACAATCTTTTCGGCAACTTAGGCCATATAAGACTTTATACGATAACCTTTATTATGAATATATATTGTTAATTTTTAATTAATAAAAACTTTGAAACAAATAACCTAGTGTTTAATTTGTATATTTAATTTTAATTTATCAAAATGTTTCAACGAGAACCAACGATCGAAAGTTTAAATCTTAATAAATAAATTACTTTTTTGAATAAGAAGACATTTTTACTTTCTCTTACCTATGTATATATGTAATATATATATAGAGAGAAAGTATTGGTTCATGTCAAGAATTATATGTCGAGATTTTGATGGATCTTCACGTTTTGAGGTCCCCTGAATCCAAAAAAGTGGTTTTCGCGACATGGTCTGTCTCGGTGGGTGGGTGGGTGGGTGTGTGTTCAATTTTAAGCATGAAGGAATTGAGCTACGAGGTTGAAATTTTATATTCAAGTTAAACACCCCCCCCCCCCGGGACCGGAAAAATAAGCTTTTAATCAAAATCGGCCAAAGAGTACTAGTACTTTACTGATGTACTTTTTCAGTTTTTTTCGATTTTCTCAAAATTCGCTCCAACGATTTTTTTTTAAATTCAAAAATCAATTATTTTTTAGATGCTCTTTAAAATGTATATTCTTATTTTGCGATTGAAATCTTCTGAAGACCACTTTACTCTTGTGTTTCATAGGGAAGATAGGAGAAATGGTTGCCATGATAACAAAATATAAATATTTTCCCATACTTATAAATTGTACATCTGAATTCAAATGTACCGTACTGTCGGGAACTAAATATATTTCGACACGAAAAATCTGGTGTGACAAGCACAGTACACAACTTTCGATTACCGAAGGTAAGAGAAAGTTGTGAGCTGTGCGCCAGTCACACCAGATTTTTCGAAATACAGTCTCTGCCTATTCATAAGCTTATTAAGTAAATATACAATTCTTGTACGAAATCACAGGTTAAAAAAATTCGTTTATTTCTTTTCGTTCTAAAAAAATATATAGAACAGTGACTTTTGACTTTCTCGGGCTTGTTTTAATTCTTTGGATGTCATGAGCTCCTCGAGCCAACAATCTTTAGTTGGTGAGACATCTCCATCCCCCCTCCCCCCACTCCTTGATTCAACACTAAAGACAAAGAAGAAAAAGAAAAAAAATCACGCTTCTTGTTTACTCGGCCTTCGTCCCCCATCTCCCCCCTACCCCCCTTATGTATGTGTGTCTTAAGGTTACACGTGTTAGTAAACGGAGGGGTTATTGACTGATTCGCCTCCCCCCCCCTTTCCCATCCTATCCTTTCAATAAATCATATTGTTTTCCTCAAAAACAAAAAAAAAGGCATCTACTTTTGGACCATTTCGTTAAGTTCCACGAAGACAAGAGTTAATTAAAACGAGTCATTTGGTGATTGGTGTGGGTGGGTAAGAAGGCGGGCTGTTGGGTGGGGGATTTTCAAAGGCAATATAATGATTTATGGTCTATTTTGGCTTAGCTTAGTTGGCTCTGGCTCTCTTTTGCTGGCATTTATCATCAATCGCGTTATCAATAGCGAATATAGTCAACCTGTCTGTCGTTCTCTTTTCCTTCTTTTGTTTTCCATTTTATTATTATATTTATTATTAATAATATTAGATGAAATTGATTTGTAGGTTAGTAAATTTTAAAAGCATCATGTTCTTTTATCTTCAAAAAGGGAACATTAATTATATTCTGTAAAAAAAAGCATAAAAAAAAAACATTTTAAAATGAATATTAATTAATCATTTTATAAGAATAATAATAGGTGTAAAAGGAGGGGGGAGGGAGGTTAAATGTATTAAATTTTTAAGAAGTCGGAAAGTAAGGTTTTTGATTCATTCTCTTATTAATTATTATACATCAATGTAGAAGCAACATGACGTAAATTTTAAAATTAAAAAATCTAGTGTGACTGGTCGCCTCTACCTTTGATAAGAGAAAGTTGTGTTCTATGCTTGTTCCACCAGATTTTTTGTGCCGACATCTGGACGATGTTATGCATAAAGAAACCAAGCGCCATTATAATTTCGTTCATATATGAACGAAATTGAGTTAAGACCGCTATCTTGTAGGGAAAAAGAAGATCTATCTCATTATTTAAATCACAACATTATTACTCTGTGCACTTTTTTGTATAAAACAAGAAATTGCCATTGGGTTTGTTTACAAGTGTGCAAATGAAATGCTCTTTATCTCAGATTTAAGTTAATGTCGCTTGGTTCCTTTATGCATAACATCGTCCATATATAATTAATTTTCGCAGATACATTAAAATTCAAGATATAAAATTTATAAACATAGTAAAATACGTATTTATATGTTGTTCAAAGGCAAAATGGGAATATACATTTTGAAGCGCATCTAAAAAATTAAAGTGACATGAATTTTAATCAAAATCTTTTGAGAAAATCGAGAAAAAAAAATACTGAAAATGTACATCAGTACTTTTTGGGCGATTTGTGTATCGAATTGTGAAATAAGTTAATTTTTTCCATATAACAAGATGAAATTAATAAAAAAATTTGAAATTCTATTAATTTGAGATCAAATTCATTTGATATGAATAGGCTACGCTATATCACTATATACATTGTTCAAAAGGGTTATGGTCTATCATAAAAGACCCTCAGAACCTTAGCTCAGGTAAATTCACACAGACAGTGCATATGTAGTGGTGAGTCATTTGGGCTGCCTAACTAATAGACGTCTTTCAAACAGGCTAGGGAGCAAATATTTATGTTCGCCATGGTATATCTCAATTTTGTTTTAATATACTTCTAATAGATTACAAAGTCATACTTAACCCCTGCATTTTTTTTAAAATTCCCTATGTTTGAATGACATATTTACATACCTCATATTCAATAATTTTCCATTTAATATTAATATAATATGTATGTTGGCTCATCATATTATTTCTAATACCTCCACCCTAAACTTAAACGTAACCGCCTGAGTTGTTTATAAATTATGAATATAACTCTTATTTTCTCCCTCTATTTATCTATTATTAATTGGCTATTTTTATTTAATTATATATGAAGGCGACCTTGGTGGGAATCAAACACTTGACTAATAACCAGATGTGTTAACCATTACTCCACTAGGCAACAAAATATTAATTTCAAACTTGTGGAGTAATAAAAAAAAAATTACTAAATTACCAATTCCAACCCCTTCTAGAAATTATAGCAAAATCAAGTGCTTTAAGATATGCTGCAATATTCATATAATTACATAATTTGAAGTGATTTTCTCTGAAAATTTCCATCTCTATAATTTCACTCAACCACCCCATCACCCAACCAAAGGTGTTTGATTAATGTTTCCAGAAAGCTCGATGGTTTGTCCTAACGCCTTTAATCCCCCCTGCCACATTGCTTATTTCTATGACTGGTTAATTTCTACAGCGATAAAATCCGCCGCCGTTGCATGTAGCTTTTCTAAGACGGGTTGGGTTTTAGGGATGGGGGTGTAGAACTCTAATCGCCCCTGGATAGCGTTTGCTTGTGGCACTCATTAGTGGACGTTGGCCAGTGGCTATAACAGAAGGAAACAGAAACGAAGGGGTGCAGTTTCGTGTCCGTCGGTAATTAAACAAACCGGGGGTCTCTGGCTACCACGAGACGCTTTATTTCTTTAATTTCGCCTCACCACACACAAACACACACACACTCTTTCTCTCTTAGTCTACTTGTACAATTTTTTTTTTTCTTTTTTCTTCTTCTTTAAGTCTCTCTTTAGTTCGGGTGTTTTCTGGTGTAACGATTTTTACGTTCACCAAGTTAGACTAACGTGGTTTTAACCCAATATATGTGTGCGTGTGTTGGTGGTAGTGGAGGGGGGCTTCTTCTTTTGGCAAAATGACCCTTCACGCCACCACGTGACACAAACAAAACGTTACTTCAAATAGATACAATACTTTTAAATTAGTTTATTAATTAGGACTTTAAAAATCTTGAATATTTGTTAATCAATATTCCACTTGTTGCAATACTAGAGGTTTTATTATGTTGTTATGAATGAAACAATAATTTCCTATGCACTTATTAATTGTTCCATAAAATTCTAATTTTTTTTCATCACATTCAAAGGCTATCTAATTAAAGCAGTAATCAATATTTTAATAAAAATGCATATTTTATTAAGTAATTACGTTATTATTTTAAATTAATTTTATTGAACGACAGAATATTCCTAGATTTCAAGCGGTTTATGCGGACAATTGTATGAATACATTATGTTTATGACCTTCTGTTTTCTATATTACTTTTAAAACATCTGGTGTGATTGGAGCACAGCACACAACTTTCTCTTACTCTTCTGTAAGAGAAGGTTGTACACCGTGCTTGACACGCCAGATTTTTTGTGTCGAAATATATTTAGTTTCCCATAGCACTTTAGTTAACTTGACCACTTTAATTTCAAAAGTAAAAAGTAAAAAAGTCTATTGATACAAAATTTACTTAGGCTCTGTGTATTTTAAATGTTGACACCTTGAAATAAACTATGACTATTTTTTTAAAATTTTAATCTCATATTCGGATATTTTATTCCCAATAAATACAAAATTTCATAAGAATTCGAAAAAAATTTTTTAAAATGTGGAAAAAGTCCCAAAGAGGACAAACCCCCTTTTGAATCGAAATTAACATGCAAATTTAACATTGACTCTATGGAAGGAAGAGCGAATTTTTAGAAAATCGAAAACAACTGAAAAAGTACATCTGTAAAGTACCGGTTCTAGTACTTTGGGCCGATTTTGTTAAAAAGCTTATTTTGAGTGTCCGAGAGGTTTTAGGTACTAACCTAAATATAAAATTTCAATCCAGCAGCTCAATTCCTTCATGCTTAAAATCATTACACACAGACAGACAGACAGACCTGTGCGGGATTGCGGGACCCTCTTTTTGGACTCAGGGGACCTCAAAACATGTATATCCATCAAAATCTCGACATCGAATTTTTGACATGATTGCAATGGGTACTTTCTTTCTATATATATATTTCATATATAGGGTAAGAGAAAGTAAAAAATTACTAAAGTAGCCTATATAGAAATTTCTTGAGATTCTCCGAGTTTTTGTATTTTTTTTCTCTCCCAAGAAAGAGTGATTATTGATAACTCGATATTATTATAATTTAAATAAAACCATATTTATTTAAATTACTTGTGTTAAAATA
>JAKCPI010027542.1:0-10454 GCA_023213315.1 Euborellia annulipes
ATATGTAGAGTTACGTAACGATAAAATATAAAGAGATTTATTTACCAGAATAAATACTGCATCGACTGGCCCAAACACACTTTATGACAATTCAACAATAACTAAAGCTATATTATTTGAATTATGCTCAACGCCGTTATACTTCAGACTGTACTATGCCTGTTACTCATGGCCATTGTTATCCTTTGGCAGTTTTTATGATAAATTTTTATCTTTTAATTTTTCCAGAATAGATGACATCATTTTTAGGTCACGTGAAAACAAGTATTTTTTTTTATAATAACAAATACTTTTAAAATGTATTTTCATTAATTATGTTTTGGGGTTTACTTATGTTTATAATTATGGTAAAAAATATTATGTCAAGTTAATAAATAAATGAGCGTCGAACAAAACTAGTAAAAAAACTAGAAATGGGACACCCAGAATACTGACATTTATGACTATTTTCAACTATTAATTCCTAAAATGAAACAGTTATCGTGAATTGACTAAATGGCCCCAATAAAACACGATATTCTTTATTATTTAAGAATACAGTATCAATAATATAATTATTTTAACATATATTTTTTCCACTGACCAATAAAATTCAAATAGCGTAGAATCACCCATATATATATATATATATATATAATTTATTTTTACTTATATATTTTTTTCCAACTACAAGTTATTTATTTTTAATTGATTTTGATAAATTCATTTTTTTTTTTTCATAATACAGTCGATATCCTTTATTTTAAACATGAAAATTTATTTATTTTTAATAAAAAAAAAGATCCCAAAATGAAATAAAAACTATTTGGAAATTTGTTTTGGATTTAATATCAAATAAGAGAGAATGTTTGAATAAGGGACTAGAATTAATAATATAAATATATTTAATTAAACGTTAAATAATACAAGATACAATATATTATTAACTCAATCACAAAAAAAAAACACACACATTGAGATCTCAAATAAATATTTTGAAGTTTAGACTTTCACAGTTGTTACCAATATTAAAAGAATTTGATTTTCTGTTTAACTGTTGTTTACTTGTAAGAATTACAACGTTTCGGCTACTCTTCAGGTACAATTCAGCTAAGATTACAAAGGTTGTTGCTGTGACATCACAATCATTTTTGGAAAATTTCGATTTCTCAATGGGATCAAAGTAAATTTAAAGATTTTTAGAATTTAATTTATTTTTAGGGCAACTGATAGATACTTTAAAATCTTTTTTTAACATTTCAAAGGATATATATCTAAATAATTGCAGAATGCTCTGGCGCTTATGTCACCCTCTGTTTGACCGACTTCCCTTTGAATGAAATTTTTTTGTCTTTTTTTTGAAAATTCGAGGAAAATCCTATTGAAAAGTATTGGGTAGAGAGCTTTTGGCCCAATTATGCCAAATATTCAAAAAAATATTTCCAATGTCTTTGTGTATATATATATAAGTTGGAAATTTTTCCCAATTCTCTTTTCTTTATTTTTCTAGTTGCTACCTGCTGCACTTGTCTTCTCGACTGAAGTTGAGACTAAGCCTGCAGAGAGGCTTGACATGGACAACAGGCCGTGCCACTCTGGCCAGGCGGTGGTTGTTACTTCTCTGACAGGCCAGGCACTTCCTATAATTTCTACTTTTTGGTAAGTACATTTACACTTTATAGTTAGATACATTCATTAATTAAGTATCAAACTATGGATTAGAATAAAAAAATTTTTTATTAGGCCCCTATTTGCATAATAAAATGCATAGAAATTTGTGAACAACATAAAAAGTGAGAGAATATATACTGAATCTCTATATAAATATTTAATATATGCGATATTACTATTCTAATTGTTGTTATTTTATTACTTTCATCCATTATAGAAGTTTGGGTGTCCATACCTCGCCCTTTTTCAAGATATCAAAAGGTTTTCTCAATCGTGGTGGTTATTTATATGCATCTAATATCAGAGGCTTATAGAATTTTTTCGGTGGCATGAGGGGGGAGTGGAAGAAGGGCAAACTTATATTTTTAAAGATCCCCCTCCTCCCATAACCAAAAATATTTTTAAAATATCGTATATACATGAGCCCCGGACCCTCTCAAAGACAAAACCTTTATTAAAAAATGCTTATATATTAATATATTTCTTTTTTTTTTATTACTTTTATTTATGCTACGCACTTTCTCATAACAAAAATATAGAAATTGGCCATATACCCGTACAGTGAGGGTCAATATTAAGTCCCACCCATGTGTTTTCTACTTGTGATTATTTCATTGTTTTTAAAAAAATATTATATATTTTTTAATGGAAACTTTCATGGTTTGAACCTAGAAAATTCCCAATAAAGATTTTCATTTTCTTTTATAAAAACAATGAAATAATCACAAGTAGAAAACGCATGGGTGGGATTTAATATTGACCCTCATTGTACATATTTATATATATATATTTGAAAAATTTCGGAGAGGTCCGGGCCCCTTGAACCCCCCCTTACAAACGCCTCTGTCTCATATCGAATATAGGCAGGGTCTACACAGGGAAGGGCCGGTGGAAATAAATCCCTGGGACATACTCCTTTAGACTTAAATCATAAAATCCTAATGGAAAATTATTTTCACTAAATTGCTAGACTTCCAAGGGATAGATTCTTAAATAATTTCTCTTTTGCAGGTTTGTGTTTCTCCAGTGCAATTGTGTTCAGTGCTCAGTGTTTAGTCTTCAGTGTTCATCTAGTGCAATCAACTGGATCAGCTCTACGAGTGCAAGGGAGCTTCGATGGATCAGCTCTACGTGTGCCAGGCAAGGAGCTTCGAGCGACCGTCAACCCCTCAGGAGGTGAATATTTTATAAGCTAAACATACCCTTATAAATCCAAAAATATATAAATAATGTGATTCTAATTTCATTTTTTCTTTTTTGTTACAGATTCCTGAGGGTCAACAGAACAAAGGTATTAAGCATGGTGCAAGAATATTAAAGGGTATAGATTAGATTAGCTTTTTTGTTCTTTTTTACAGCTGACAGAGAGAGAGAAAGAGCCGCGGGATTTCATTATCATCTTCGTAAATACCCAGGGCTTAAGGTGTGATTGCTAAACGAATACAAATTTAATTGTATTCACTTTTTGATAGTTATAATTTAAAAAATTTATTTTCACACCTTAAATGTAGTTTAAAGATTTAAATCTAGAGGGGTGGAGGGTGCACCATGCCAACGAGCCAACGAGAGGGATGTTTTTTTGAACCTGTAGCTTCTCACAGTGAATCTATTAGTGGATAAACCAACGTGAATACTTTCATTTTAGGCCTCTGTTGGGTAGTTGTTGTTATAAGCTTCAGGTGCCTTTTCTAATCTTTTAGCTAGTTCGTTTTGTTAGGATATTCCTTGATTTGTTCTTTTAATTTAGGATCCAAACAGAGATGAAAATGAAAGATATTCTCGTTGATTTATTCCATAAACGCTTCATAAGGAGATGCGGTCAGAGATGATTGAAAGATCGAAGCCCAGGTTCCAAGTGTTCTTGTGTTTTGTTGGCGCACTCGGGAGTCTGATATGTTTTTGTATCTTTGAGGGTGGGTTTGATGAGGCTCTATGAGTAAAGCGAGTCAGGGAAGAGTGCAGTTTCTCCAGGAATAGCCTGGAGGGTGAAAATTGCAATCCTTGAGTCTAGGGACAGACCCGAGGGCTCCACCGATCTGATGGTGGAGACGGGGTCACAAATACTCTCTCTATTGTCTTCGTATTTTCTGTTAGGCTAGGTAGGATCACTTCCCGGTTAGCCCCCGCACTCGTTTGCTCGTAATCCAAAAAATCACGTTCATTCTCACTGATACGATTTCCTCAGACTCCCGGTTTACGGTAAATATATATATATATATATAAAGATATATATATATATATACTGTATATATTGATCAAATATATATATATAATTTCTATTCGACAAGCAAGTGATAATCAATTATTTAAAACCTTCTTGCTGTTCTTTTTACTTTCTCTTACCTATGTATATATGTAATATATATATAGAGAGAAAGTATTGGATTCATGTCAAAAATTCGATGTCGAGATTTTGATGGATCTTCACGTTTTGAGGTCCCCTGAATCCAAAAAAGTGGTTTTCGCGACATGGTCTGTCTGTGTGTGTGTGGGTGTGTGTGTGTGTGGGTGGGTGTGTGTGTGTTCAATTTTAAGCATGAAGGAATTGAGCTAGGAGGTTGAAATTTTATATTTAAGTTAAACAGCCCCCGGGACCGGAAAAATAAGCTTTTAATCAAAATCGGCCAAAGAGTACTAGTACTTTACTGATGTACTTTTTCAGTTTTTTTCGATTTTCTCAAAATTCGCTCTAACGATTTTGATTAAAATTCAAAAATCAATTATTTTTTAGATGCTCTTTCAAATGTATATTCTCGTTTTGCCCTCAAAATTGTTTGAAGACCACTTTACTCTTGCACTCCATAGAAAAGATAGGAGAAATGGTTGCCATGGTAACAAAATATAAATATTTTCCCATACTTATAAATTTTACATCTGAATTCAAATATTCCCTACTGCCGGGAACTAAATACATGTCGACACAAAAAATCTGGTGTGACAAGCACAGTACACAACTTTCGATTACCGAAGGTAAGAGAAAGTTGTGTGCTGTGCGACAGTCACACCAGATTTTTTTATTATTTTCATTTACTACATACACTTTTTGTTGTAGTAAATGAAAATAACTTTTTTGGTGTTTATTTTTTATTTAGTGTTTATGTGAGTGTAAAAAAGTGAGATAAGAGAAAAATTTTTCAATATTTTTTGGAAAATTAAAGATAAACATAAATAATTTAGAACACTAATTCATAATTTTTATAAATTAACTGATTAGAATTCTTGCTAATTTAAATTTTTTTTTTCAGGTAAAGAATTATAACATGTTTAATAACACAATTGAGACATTTAAATATATTCCATAAGTAAATAATTATTGTCGGAAAACTAAAAGAGATAATTTTTTTGGTGTTTACTTTTAATTAGTGAATATTTGTGTGAGAGAAGAGAAAAAATCTCGCAAATGAAAAGTAAATAGTACACTAACTTGATATTCTCATAATTAACTGATTAGAGTCAATACTAATTCAATTTTTTTTTTAGGACGACTCATTTTCATTAATAAATAATAATATTTATCCAAAAGAGCGACGAAAGATGTGCTCGCTATACATCTGACTTTCTAATAAATATATAAAATGCCAGCGATGCAGAAAGTTGTATTTAACTTTACAGCCCATCGATTCTAATCTTTTCATTTGCCTTTTTCTTTAAGCAATGAAGTCAAAATTTTAATTTATGCTCTTATTCTGTAATGGAATGTTTTTCCCAGTAGATATTAAAGGAGTAAAGGTTATTTTTTTAATATTATAGAATTAATATATTATACATTTAAATAATTTCGATTGAATATTTATTAGTTAAAATAAAATTTTTTCAGATAACTTGTAGATGATCTTCCAAAATATAGAAAACATGAAATCTCAGAAAATTGACAATTTCGATCCTCAAGCAAAAAATCGTCAAGAAAAGAATTATATTATATTTGCCACTCACTCATACATTTTGAAAATTATTTTCTGTGATAAAATTGAAACAAGTCGAGAATTGAAGTTGCTGAAGTTGAATTAAATACAAGAAAAGAAAATTCCATCCACGTAAAAATTCCAACATTCAAGAGAATTTGTGTCTGTTACTGGAGGGGGAGATTATCTCGCACCTTTCAATCCCGATGAGGAGATTTCTCAAACACGAACGAGCTAACCTAGTTCCTTAATTCTACAGCTTGTCCTGCTCAGCTTACGTCTGTGTGTGTGTGTGAACACGATCGCTTAAAAACCAAAGCAGCTAGATTGATGAAATTTGGTATATATTCCTTACACTAAAATTGTAGATTTCTATCAACTTTTGGACTAAATACTTCACCTGGAAGTAGTACTTTACCTAATAAGTTTTTTCAAAAATTTTGAAATTTTCAATTTTTTTGTTTATCAAAATTAACGAAAAATGTCCTTTTCTTCGTTGATTATTTCAAAAACTATTCACTTTTCCAAAAATTATCAAAGAATAAAAACTTTTTAAAATAGAGTAATTTATCATACATAATATAACAAAAAGAAAAAAACTTATTAGGTAAAGTACAATGAGGGACAATATTAAGTCCCACCAAAGGGCGGATACAAGGGGGGGGGGGTAAAGGGGGTAATTACCACCCTGGAATTTGAAAAAAATACTTTTTTTTCGAAAAAAATGTATTTTTAATCTAAAATTTTAAAAATTAATACTTAAAAATTTGATTTGTATTTATATTCTGGCAAACAAGTACAGAATGCGCCTTTAAATTACCGAAATTAAGAAAAAATAGTGTGCTGTGCAACCAGTCACTCCAGATTACCCCGCCCCCCAATTACCCCCCCCCCCCCCGAGAAACACCTCTGGATCCGCCACTGGTCCCACCCATGCGTTTTCTTCTTGTGATTATTTCATTGTTTTTATAAAAGAAAATAAAAATCTTGATTGGAAATTTTCTAAATTTGAACCATGAAAGATTCCATTAAAAAATTTATAATATTTTTTTAAAAACAATGAAATAATCACAAGTAGATAATGCATGGGTGGGACTTAATATTGTCCCTCACTGTACTACTTCTAGGTGACGTATTTACGCCAAAAGTTGATAGAAATCTACAATTTTAGTGTAAGGAGCAATTACCAAATTTCATCGAACTGGCTGCTTTGGTTTTAATCAATCGTGTTCACACACACACAAACACAGACATAATGCCCAAAATGGTATTTTTGGACTCAGGGAGGTCTAAAACGTGGAGAAACATCAAAATCTCGAAGTCGAATTTTTTTACGATTACAATACTTTCTCTTTATATTCTATACGAGAAAGTAAAAAGATGAAATTACAAAGCAGCCCGATAAAAAATAAAAATTTTGTTTATTGTTTTAAACTAGGGGGGTGATAATAGAGTTCTCTCTCGTTCCCCATACGGGGATTTCCTCCCCCTTCCTCGTCTAGCGTTGACCCGTTAATTAAATAAATATTTCTCGCTTGGGACGGAAAGCGAACCCGGGACCCTAGAAGCTAATGTCTTTTCTCTGACCTCGGGTTACGGGCCATTTGAAATATTCCAAATACATACTTTAAAATTTCCACCTGAGGCCGCTTGTCGTGGCCATGCACGCAGCTGGAACATTTATGAACTGAATTAATTGTGTTCATACTGATTTAAGAAGCCGTGATAAATTTAATAATATTTATTATTTGTATATTTATATTTAGGTCCGTAAGATCATGAAATTCTTCATGAATTTTTAGGTATAACAAAAAAGCCCCCATAAAATGGGTTTCAATGAAAATCTTGACAAGAGTGGCGTTTCTTATTCCAACGGGATAAATGATCGAATGGTCCAATCTGTCATCCATGGCATCCGTGCCCTAGACAAAGACAAGAAGGGCGTCTCGTTGAATGAATTAATCAAATACATAAGGTCAAAAATTATAAAATCTGGAAATAGAACTAAATACAATATCGAATCGTTGATTGCGTCTTCATTAGAGAAAGCGGTGACTGAAAATCAATTGGATGTCTATGCGGGACGATATTTTCTTCGTGGATTTGAAAAAGATGTTTATAATTCGAATCATAACACGGAAGACGCTGAAGGGTAAATAATTATCAAATTTCTATTAAATATGAAATGTCAAATATGACATTGTGTGAGAATAAACAAGCAGGCACCTAATTCATTAGTAGTAATAACGACTCATTATTCGAATTTACCAGATATATCAAAAACCAAGTATTCTTGAATGAGAGCTAATGTCCCCGCCTCGAAAGAACGATTTATAAATAAATTGAAAAAACTTGTTTTATACTAGCTTTAAGGGACGGCCATCTAAACGTACAGTGAGGGGCAATATTAAGTCCCACCCATGCGTTTTATACTTGTGATTATTTCATTGTTTTTAAAAAAATATTATATATTTTTTAATGGAAACAACTTTCATGGTTGAAAACTAGAAAATTTTCATTAAAGATTTTCATTTTCTTTTATAAAAACAATGAAATAATCACAAGTTGAAAACGCATGGGTGGGACTTAATATTGTCTCTCACTGTACTTTAAAAAAAAACTAGACTATCATAAAGAATTTTTCAATACGGTTTTTTTTTAAATGAATTAAATTCATAAGGGATTATTGGGACAGAAAGTTAGAATTTTTTTAATGACTTATTAAAAAATTATAGACATTAATTTTTTTGTTATTAAGCAAATACAAAAAAACACTGTTACATTAATTTAATTTTTTTTTTTTTTAATTTAAAAATGAATTTATTATTATTATTAGGGTCCGACCGAAACAAGATTTTCAGCCGAAACCGAAACAGAAACTTGTATTTCCTATAAAAAAAATCATATCATTTTACATTTTTTTTTTCTTTGAAATTTTTTCTGCCCTGCGGAAAATTTTTTTGCCCTCTCGTGAAAATCATTTTACCTTTTTTTTTTAGGGAGACTAAATTTTTTTTTCCGCACCTTTTCCGCTTTTGCAAATCATTTGACCTTTTTTTTTGCATGCGAGTCGGTTTCGGCCGGTCGAAAGTTTCTGCTAGTTTTTGGCCGGAACCGAAACTACGGCCGAAACCAGGATTTTTGGCCGAAACTGGCCTAAACCGAATATTCGGTTCCTAATTATTATTAATCCCTAGGTAGCGGAAAAAAAGTCTTTCAACTTTTGCCAATTTTGAGACTTTTCCTGATTTTCTTAGATATCTCCACAGATCTCACAAAAAAAAGTTTTTTGAGATTTAAAAAAAAAGACTTTTGCGACTTTTTTGGCATTTTTTTCCCCTCTTCGAGACTTTTTTTTTTAAAAGCAGCTTTTATGACCATGTTTTTTCAAATTTTTTAATATAATAGGGCCTATGCTTTTTTTTGATTTTGCATTTTTGCAAAAAAATAATAAAAAAAAATTAATTAATTTTTACTTTCTCTTACCTATATAAGTATATATAGAGAAAGAATTGGATTCATTTCAAAAATTCAATGTCAGGATTTTGATGGGAATACATGTTTTGATGTCCCCTGAAAAAAAGTGGGTTCCGCAACATAATTTGTCAATGTGTCTGTCTGTTTATGAACCAAATATCTCATCTTAAATTTTTTTTTTTATCGACATTTTTCCCTTTTCACCTGAGCCCCGAGGGCCCCGGGCCCTCTCAAAGACAAAACTTTTATTAAAAAATGCTTATATTTCATTTCTTTTTTTTTTATTACTTTTATTTAAGCGACACACTTACCCCCATGGGGTAAATCGACCGTCAAAAATCAATTTTTTTCAAAACACTGAATCGATTCGAATTTGAATCGAAAATCGATTTTCGATTAAAATCGAAATCGAATCGACCAACCCTAACCCAGACTCTATTTCATTTGCAAGAATTGATTAACTAGGCTGGTATTATATTTTTTATTTTATCAAGTTTTACCGATGAAGACCCAGGGATAAGGGAATCGGTACCGTACCCCACTGACGCAACCGCTGATTATTATTACGAAGGAGAGGGCAGCCATCCAGAAGATCGCCGCCGACGAGGAGGAGGAGGTTGTGGACGTCGTCAAAGGCGCAGAAAGAAGTCCTCTAGAATACGAATTTGTTACTATCGCAAATATCATAACCGCTTCTGTGGACGAAGGAAACGAAAGTCAAGATCTCGACGTCGCCGACGTCGTGGATGCCATTGAAAACAATTGAAGCAAGCCTTTTGCTGCATTATCCAATCAATATGGGGGATAATTATTTCGAGTGTACAAATATTTATAAAATTTGTTTGGAAATTATATAATTATAAAAGAATTTCTTTTTTGTTTATTACTTGTTAATAAAAGAATTGATAATTCAACAAAATTTGGTGTGACTGGTCGCACAGCACACAACTTTCTCTTATCTTCGGTAATCGAAAGTTGTGTTCTGTGCTTGTCACACCAGATTTTTTGTTTAGTTTCCGCCGATATATTAGAATTCCAGACTACTAAATAAAATTTATAAACATGGGAAAATATTTACCTTTTGTTACCATGGCTTTCTATCTTTCCTATGAAGTACAATAGTAAAGTGTACTTCAAAAGATTTCAAGGGCAAAATGAGAATATACATTTCAAAGAGCACGTAAAGAATAATTGAATGATTAATTTTAAACCAAATCGTTGCAGCGAATTTAGAGAAAATCGAAAAAACTGAAAAAGTACACCAGAAAAGTACTAGTATCTCTTTGTTTGTTTTGTTCAAAAAGCTTCGTGAGGGGCAGATTACCTCTCCTATTATTCGAACCTCCCATTGCAAAAAATATTCTGGCTACGGCTCTGCAATCGTTTATTTCAACGGAGACATGTAGGTCTATATACTATAGTGTA
>JAKCPI010027543.1:0-10642 GCA_023213315.1 Euborellia annulipes
AAATAAAAACCGCGTGCAGCTTACAACTAGGTCGGTCCCCTTTGTTTTGCGCCCGTGGCGGGCGCCTGTTTTGCCACGCCCTCGTTACGGTCCTGATTAATATAATGACATATGGTGTAATTATTTTATTTATTTATTTTTTTTTTTTTTGTGGGGGGGGGGGGGTGAATTTGCAGTTTATATACTCGACTCCTACCTCCCCCCCAAACCAAAATTTGTTTATTATACTTTATATATATATGTTCTGGAAGGTATCGACGACCGGATGTCTGCGAAGATAAGTTTTCTCGGGTTAAGTCGCGTGTGATGTTGAGATTTACTCGACGTTTCGGCTCTTCTTTTGGAGCCATTTTCAAGAGTATGGGATTAGGGGGAATTGTTGATGTAGTTTGTTTACTGGGTCTCAGTCTTGCTGGAGCTTTTCTTTTAAATATCCGTAGCGCCGTCACAGTCTTAAGGTCCCTACACACGGACCGACCTGACAAGTTGGATCCGACCGGTCAGGCGGGGGCCCGCCTACACATGCACCAACCGATCAGGCCAACCACCAACACCAGATCAGTCTTGAACAATCGCTTAAGGTGCAAAGAAGTATTTTAAAATGGCTCCTTATTTATCTAAATCTCAAAAAAAAAGGTGTAGCTGTATCAAAATCTGTCTTTCTCATTATTTTGTAATCACTAATCTCAAATTAAAGGCCCTTTTTTATAACTTTCAACGAGTTTCAATTAGCAGCCCTCGACGCTACTTGCTCCTGCTCAACCAAGGGTTGAGGGCCAGGGAGACCATTGCGCCCAACTCATATTCATATGCTAAGGTGGAAATTTAGGGAGACGCTTCCTTCTTTCTGAAGGTGTACAGTGAGGGACAATATTAAGTCCCACCATGGTTTTCTACTTGTGATTATTTCATTGTTTTTATAAAAGAAAATGAAAATCTTTATTGGAAATTTTCTAGGTTTGAACCATGAAAGTTTCCATTAAAAATATATATATTAATATTTTTTTAAAAACAATGAAATAATTAATCACAAGTAGAAAACGCATGGGTGGGACTTAATATTGTCTCTCACTGTACTAGTAAAAATATTAAATTTTATTATAATATACAAGATTTATTGTCGTTTTTATTAAATACATGATTAAAACATTTAATTTAAATTTAAAAACTTCTCAGAGCATCATAATATTTTCTGCCACTGCTAAATTGAATAAAAAATTTTCTAATGCAGGCGGAAGATTTTTTTGTCGAAGTGTTTCAATAGATACCATCTTTTTACCATCTGGAGTTTTTGTAATAGCCAAAATTCTAAAAAAAGAAAAAAAAGTATATATATAAATTTATTTTTTCATAAAATCATAGAAAAAAAATTAAGGAGAAGATATTATATTTTTAAAATATAAATATTAAGACATATGTATTCTTTCTTAAGAGGACAAATTCTTTTGACAAAAAACGGGACATTTTTTTAATAGGACAAAAATACTCTCCCTTCTCCTCATTTATCAGATCCAAAAACAAATTTATTCTATTTTATGAAATTTAATCAATTTTTAAAATTATGAAAAACAATTTCAAAAAATTAAAATAAGTCGTGTCTCGGGGCATGGTGGTTGAGCATTAACGGGAAAGGTCACCACAATCGTGTGTGATAAGCATAAGATTCCTCCCAAGTTTCGCCTTGCTTATGCCAAGTGAGGCGAAACTTCTGAGGAACCAGCACTTTGCACCTTCCCGGTAGGCATCTTATAAATATTATATTAATATATATAACCCCTAAATGATCTCAGCAGCCGAAAAAGGAAAAAAAAACTTATTGTAGGTGCAAGGAGTTCGCTTCACGCTATCTTTTTAAAAAAGCCGAATAATTATTTTGTAAAAAAGACATATTATTTAATAACTGACTGCGTCGGGATCAGCGTTGCGATTTACATTCGTGCATCCTTTGAAAGATACTCTACTAATTTAAAATAATTTCTTGGCTCTTGCTATTAAGGTTTCCGACAAAGAAATGATAAATATATATATATATATATATAGAATATGGAATAGATTACTTTAATTGGTTGAGAAGTTCTTGAGTTTTGTCTGCAATATCTTTAATTATTTGATCTTCCGTATTATTTTCGTTTTCTGCCAATTGGACCATAAAAACTGCAATATCCTTATGTGTTTTCGTCATGGCCATACTATCTGAAACATTTATTTTCAAGTGGGAAATGATGCTGATTGCAGATGTGATTTAGGGAGAAATAAAACAACAAAAGTTAGTAGAAACCAATTATTTTTGCATTTCGGCCGGCCTACGGGAACGAACACTTGAATGCTCGCCTTCGCCTTCTCCCACCAAGCAAATATTTATAATACAAATCGAGGGGCCGCCAAATAACTATAACCTGCAGTAAGTGGCCGAAATATTTGCAAAAATATGCTAAAACGTATCCTAGAAACTTTTGTTGTTTTATTTCTTCCGAAATTCAGCGTATATTTAAAGGTTTAAAGATTACCTCTTGCATGTGGTGCTACTGTTATCTCCCGAGCAGGGAGATTTACTAAGATGTCGTATATTTCCGTATGTGTAACTATACTGCTATTGCAGCAGCCGGCCAAATAATTTGTACATCCCTAAAATAAAGATAAAATAAAGGAGTTTCAACTAACAAGACACAGTTTTATGAGAGATCTCACGCCCATATCGAATCAACTCCTATTTAGAAAATCATTATTAAAATTTACCTTTAAATCAAGTAATTCTTCAGGAACCAAATCGACCCATGGAAAAATCCAACCATCATTTCCACGATGAAACATTAGAGCTGGAAACGTTCTAATCCACTAAAATTTTAAAAAATAATATAGATTAATAGACAATAATAAATGTGTTAAAATTTTATTTTATTTTTTTTTTTTTTGATCTCCTGAAAAAATAGAAATTTTGAGTTATGACACTCGGGGCGGTATTATTTGTTAAAAATTATTACATATTTCTTGGATACTTTCTCTTCCCTCTTCATTAGAGTCAAAAAAGACTCTTTGTGGTTACTCTAAAAAATAACTTTTGTGGGAATAATACTGAAGTAGGAAGCATTCATTCAAACGAATCGGCTTTTGCGTTTTTTTTTCTTTTCTTTTTATTTTTCATGTTTGATGTTATTGTTTCCCAAGTAATTGGACAATCAGTCTATTTGGGAAATGTAAAGATTAAATTAAAGAAAGAAAAAAATAATCTCTTCAACGCTTTCAAAAAATATTTTTCTTGTTAAATTTCAGATGTCATTCTGACGAAATAAATCGCTAAAAGTATGATAAAGTTTTTATAAATGGTGGAGGCGGGTCAGGGCCGGAACTACGAGATTTTTTAGGGGGGGGGGACAAAATTTAATTTGCCGCCCCCCACCTTAAAATTTTCTATACAAAATTCATATCATTTTACCTTTTTTTTTAGTAAGTCTTTCTTTAATTGCCGCCCCCCTGATATCTGCCGCCCGGGGCACATGCACCCACTGCCCCCCCCTCTAGATCCGGCCCTGAGGCGAGTTGTTTTTGAGGTCTCGGTATATAATAAGCTTATACAAGATGTCCAGGGCCGCAGACAGGGGGGCTATATCCCCGGGGCCCGGGCCCTTTGCGTTCCAACCTTAAAATTCTAATAAAAAATAATTTTAGTTAAAATTTCAATAAAAAATCATTTTCTTGGAATTTTTTTCTTGAAGGGGCCGTATTATTATGTAGCCCCGGAGCCCGTCAAGTCTGTCTGCGGCCCTGATGATGTCTATCAAAGAAGTGACAAATAAGTAAAATGACGACCGGTTGATCCGAGGCCGGATAAGAGGGGGTGTACTGTACTTATTTTGTCTGGTGTTGTACTCTCAAAAGTCATTATTTAAAATCCCCTATCTTTTGTATTTAAAACTTGATTTTAATATTATTTTTACCTTAAGTAAAGAATTCAAACTATGATGATAAACAATAATTCTTTTTTTCAACAATAGTCCGGTATAAATTAATATTGTTTCTAAGTCAAACATTTTAATTAATTCTAAAAGGAAAAAATAACAGTAAGATAAGAATTCATTTGGATATTTGGATTTCTAAATAACATACCTTTAACCATCGAAATAGAATTATAAGAAACTTGATTATAATTGCTGGCAATGAATGTACCATTCTCTGGTGTGTTACAAGATCCTTTGGTTAAAACGGATAAATAGAGCTGAAGCATGGTCGTTGGGCTGCCAGTTTTACAATACGTTTTACTTAAAATTCTTGAAAGGGTTTCATATTTTTCTGGATTAAAATCACTCGTCCAAAGGATTAATGCAAATTGTTTCACCTAATAATCATAAATAATAAAGAATTAGTTCTTTCTTATTAGTAAAGATCGGATTTAAATAAAAAGAAACTTTAAAAGCACAAAAAAATACTGTATAAATAGTAAATAGCTTCCTTAACCACATGAAAAGAAAAATTTGCAACTATTATTCATTTTTCTTTTATAAAAACAATGAAATAATCACATGAGGAAACGCCCGGGTATATTAGACTGGATATTGGATGGCATGCTGCAGAGATATAACATTAATTTGATATATAAAAAAAAATGTACATTGTATATACCAGTGGTTCCCAACCTTTTTTGATGTGCGGCCCACTTTTTCCCTAAAAAAAAAAAAACTCTGAGGCCCAGTGTATATATATAATTTTATATAAATATTAGGGTGGTTCAAAAAATGTGATGTCTGAAATCTGAAAACACGTATCCCTCATTTTATTTCTTTATTTAATTAAAATTTATCTGCAAAATTTTAGACCGATTGGACAACGTTTACCTGGCCCGTCATCGGTTTTACCTAAATTTGACTATTAACATCTGTAACTCCTTAACGGTTGGTCCAGCAAAAAAAATCATTAGTAATTTTTAAAAGAGCATTCAATTTACTAAAAAAAAGTACTTTAACATTTTTTAGTAAAACAAACGGTTTTCATGGTATCGGCAAAAAATCGAATATGGTTGGGGGGCATATCACATTGACTTTCAAATAACACTTATGAAAAAAATTTTAATTAAATAAAGGAACAAAATGAAGGGTATGTGTTTTTAGATTTTTATTTTAAGCTATCTATAAACTTGGACCACCCTAATAAATATATATAATTTTTCTTTTCTTAGGCGTCCGCGACCCAGTTCCAATTAGCCCGCGGCCCACGGGTTGGGAACCGCTGGTATATACCATTACAAGTTGCGAGCAAAAAAAATGAACCCAGTCAACGAAAATCATTTGACCCTTTATATTTTTGCAACCAATTTGATAAAGAGGAAGAGGTGCAAACTGGAAGCTGCTGGTAATGTGGAAACATAACCTGTAGAGCTGTAATTTAGAAGTGATCGCATTAACTTCTTACTGTGTTTCTGTTCAGATGGTTTTTACTCAGAGAACAGAGGCTTCCTATAGAGGAGCTTAGCAAACAATTTGGCCTCTCTGAATCAAGGGGGGATACCGGGGGGGGGGGGGTATTAAACCCCCGCCCCAGTCCGAGTGTTGAGAAAAAAATTTTATTTTCAAAATAATAAAAATACTTAAAAATATGATTTTTTATATATATATTCTGGTAAACAAGTTCAGTATGCAGCTTTAAATTACCGAAAATAAGAAAAAATTGTATGCTGAGCAACCAGTCACACCAAATTACCCCCCCCGGAAACTCCTCTGGATCCGCCACTGTTCTGAATCTGAGCCAGGTAGCCTGAACGCCAATATCCAAGCCAAGATGTTGGCGAGCATGCTTTAAAACCTCTGTTTTGGGATTTTCTTTAAAAATTTAACCAAAGATCTATCTTCTAAAGCATTGGTTTTTGGATGGACAACTACTGTCATTAATTAATTCTATAGAAATCCAATCTTTTAAGAACTAAAAATAAAATAAGATCTCACGTTTGGTAGATTATCTGATTCGAATACTTCGGTACAGGTGATATAAAACCATGCCATGTCATAACGTCCAAAGACAAAATGTTGAAAGGGAATATGTTCCGTGTCCATCGTGCATTTCCGTAAGATATGATTTTTTCTGTTCTCTGTGATTGACGGAAATATCCAAGTCCACAGAAGATCTCCATTGAAATCCCGTTCTAAAGAAAAAAAAATATTTGGTTTAAAAAATAATTTCTCAAAAAGGAGATTAATTGATTCAAATGGATTGGAAATGAACCGAATTTTTGAAACTTCTCAAATGTTTGACTATCCATAATTTTCAACTTTTTTTGATTATTTGATTAAGTTTTAATAATTACGAAATAATACCATTTATATAGAATTACTTTAATTATTAATGAAGCAATGATAATTTTTAAATATATTTTTTTTTGTTTTATATTCGTTTCACTTCGTTTTCATATATAGAAAAATGTCAAATTAAATAAAAACTATTAAATACGTTCATAAATAAATCACATATGTAATAAATATAATTTAATATATATTTAATACATAACAAAATAGAGAATAGGGAATTTTATTAATTTAGGACTCACTTTACCAATAATATTACAAGAAAGTAATTCCAAAATTGCTGGCATTGCAATTAATATTAAGTTTCTTCAGTACTTTGGGCGAAAACAAAATGATATTTTAAATTATTACTATAAACACTAATAAAAAAATTGAAGGAAAAAAAGAAATTATTGTAATAATGTGAAACTGATCTGAAAATTGACATTAGTTGACATCAGGGAATGGTTGACACAAGGTGGTTGACATAAAGCGCTTAACCGGTTCAGAACGCAAGGGCTGCCAACATTAACAATAACATTTTCCTAAATAAATAAATTAAATTTTTTTGGTAATAATACTGATCGTTGAATTTTTAGTTTAGTAATAATTCTCTTCTCTTCTTTCTATTTCATTTTTGAAATTCCTTAAATTTTTAAAATCTGGTGCGGTTGTGGGAATCAAGGGCGGATACAAGAGGGGGGGGGGGGTAAAGGGGGGTAATTACCCCCCTCCCCGAGATTCGAAAAAAACCTTTTTTTTCGCAAAAAAATTTATTTTTAATGTAAAATTTTTAAAATTAATACTTAAAAATTTGATGTGTATTTATATTCTGACAAACAAGTACAGAATGCGCTTTTAAATTACCGAAATTAAAAAAAAATAGTGTGCTGAGCGACGAGTCACACCAGATTACCCCCCCCCCCCCGAGAAACACCTCTGGATCCGCCCTTGCAGGGAAGTACGGGGCATGGTCTGGGGTAAGAATGGGGGTACACTGGCGCAACCCTCCAGGAGTGAGAAAAATGGTTTTTTATAAAAAAAAAAAAAAAAAATGTGCATTTGTTTAAATATTGATAAGCCCGAAAAGATCTCTGGAAAATAATCAAATTATTATATAATTTTCTTTTTTTGAGTATCTAAGCGTTTTCAGGGAGTTTTTAATTAAAAAAAAAATTCCATTTGATGGTGAGGTATGTAGGAATAATCGATCAGGTCATTCTAGTGAGGTGCCTGCCGAGGCTTTTTAAGAGTAGAGAGGTGAAGGAACTCTCTCTACCACCTAGGGCTGGGGTGTCAGCGTTCGGCAATTTGCCGGTGTAGGCATTAAATAAAATAATTTGTAAAACACAGTATTTTAACAAGAAGAAAATGTATAAAACCCTGTAACTTTTCTGGGCTTTTTGATCATAGATCTAGATATTTGGGTTAGTGTGTCTCCGTGCACGAAGCACTAGGTGAAACTAACCGGGTAATCGGAGGTCATTAGGATTTTTATACTGTAATTTAAATTCCTTTGATAGTCATAGGAATATATATTTATAAAATACATAGACGAAGTATTATTTTAACAAATATAATAGTGATTTTCTTAAGATAGGTGAAGGGAGTGTTTATATTTCATAATATGCCAGATATGGCGGTCTAGTGCCGGCGAGTTTTTTTTTTTTTCCTTCAATCAATCTCTCACAGAGATAAACTTCAATAACAGCTTACAAAATTTCCACTGCATGTGAGATTCGCAATCCGCAGCTTATCCGATTAGCCAGGAGCCTCCATGAGTTCATTAATAATTCCGTTTGATTATAAGATTGGGCCTGTTGCTGAGTAAGACTGGGGCCGGGGGGGGGGGGGGGGAAAAAAAAAAAAAAAAGATCTAGAGATCTAGATCTTCGTCTAATGTTTTCATTAAAGTTTAGAATATTGGAATTTGAGTCTAGCTTTTCTTGTCCAAACAGGCGGTTCAATTTAGAATTCATCTGAATAATTTAAGGTAATCAACAAGAGTTTTATTTGATTAAAGGTTTTATTCAACTTAATAGAACATACATATATAAAGAGACATATAAATATTTAATTAAAATTGCATTGTTAAGAGATATGAAGAAACCAGCTTTTAATGATATAATAAAAATATTGTTTCGAAAGCAAAAATAATAAAGAAGCTGGTAATATACAGGAGTCTCCCTTTTTGTTTTTACGGTACCTTGAAGACATTACATTTCCTATTTCTTGTTTTTCATGCTTGACACTTTCTTTATAATTTATGAAACAATATCAAAAATACTTTTTCAAATGATACATGGCATGGGCGTACCCAGCGAGGGGCAGGGGGCAGCTGCCCCCCCCCCCCTAGAAGCAAGAAAAAAAAAATTAAATGTTTATAAAGTGATGAAACGAAAGGTAGGGCGATAGCGACGGGGACTCGTTAGGAGGGTTTTTATGCCTTTAATCCGAAGGCTTTTCCCCTATATATAAAAAAAAGCTATGTCACAATCTGGACGGCCATGATCTGCCCCCCCCCCTGGACGACCATGTTCTGCCCCCCTCTAGATTTGGTCCTGGGTACGCCCATGATACATGGTACATAGTATTGAGAGTACTTTTAAAAATATGTTGATAAGAGAAGTGATTGTTCAACGATTAGAATGTAGACAGGAAGAGAGGATGTCAGCCAAAAGGAGAGCTTCTATCGAATAAAAATCTCCATACAGAAGACGTTTCGGCTTTAATTAAATAAATCCACCATCAGTTCTTAAGAGATTATTGGCGATCTCAAGGAGTACACCATTAAGATGCAGATAGAGTTGTTAAACATATACAAAATTATATAAAAATACAATATTTGCAAATCCGGCTTATAGTTTATATACATTTGAGACTTGGCCGTGTTGACTGATGAGCATATGACATCGGATATGCAAATATTGTATTTTTATATAATTTTGTATATGTTTATATATAACAACAATGGTGTGCACCTTGAGGTGTGCCATCTTGAGATTGCCAATGAACTGATGATGGATTTATTTAATTAAACCCGAAACGTCTTCTGAATGGAGATTTCTATTCGATAGAAGCTCCTTTTGGCTGACGTCCTCTCTTCATGTCTATCATTCTAGTACTTTTAAAAAATTTTAAAACTACCCCCCTCCCAACAATAGTTTTTGAAACATGCAAAAATAAACATTTTTGACTCCGAGTCCATATAATAAATATTTTAGAGAGTCAATATTAGACTATTTTCCCCCTTTCTTAATTAGAAAATTAATAACATTTGTTCTTTTATTTTCATAAGCCTTTTGCAAAGGCGTCATGTCTTTATAACCTCTAGCATTAATGTCCGACCCTTTTTCCAAAAGATTAATTACAACAGACAAACTTCCACCAAGCGAAGCTTTATGAAGTGGCGTATTGTTAAAATTGTTTAAAGCGGCTACATTTGCCCCTTTACTTAAAAGGAAATCAACAATATCAACGTTTCCATGGAATGCAGCCAAATGCAAAGGCGTATCTCCCTCTAAAGTCTTACAATTTATATTTACGCCTTTTTCAATTAAAGTTCTAACACTGCTCAAACTATTACATGTACAAGCAACATGTAGAGGTGTTAACCCAAAGTTATTTTGTGTATCAATATCAAAATTATTTTCTGAAAAATATTGCAGGATATGAGGAAAATTTTTCATGGCGGCAATATGCACTGGAGTGCTTCCATTCTTATCTTTAGGTAGTAAACTCGACCAATATTTTATTTCTTTTAGATTTCCGTTTTCAGAAGCAATAAAAATGTCGCTCGTTTCAGGCTTGAAATTTTTAATTTCGCTTAATGTTAATGTTGGAGTGCCAATCTGCAAAAAAGAGAAATAAACTTTAATATATAATAGTATAATAAATAGAGGCGAACCTAATTAAGTTCCATGACACGAATTCTGAATGGAAAAAGGATAAGATTCGGGAAAAAAAGTGAACTAATCATTTTTTAAAAGTCCAATAAGAAATTAAGGAAAATCATCCCACAGACAAAATATGAGAAGTTAAAAATATTGCGAATCTTGGCAACATTGAGCGGCAATATTCCAAACTAGTTTATTTTGCTGTTTGATTTGCAATTTGCATCAGTTGCAGCAGTATTGTCAACATTGGGTAAGATTGCAATATTTTGTGTGTGTGGGTAGTTAACATAGAGTTTATTTAGCAAACATGGAAATATTTATATTTTTTTACCATAGCAACCATTTCTCCTCTTTCCTGTGAAGTACAAGAGTAAAGATTTCAATGACAAAATGAGAATATACATTTTAAAGAGCATCTAAAAAAAAATAATTGATTTTTGAATTTTTAATAAAAATCGTGGGAGCGAATTTTGAGAA
>JAKCPI010027544.1:0-17019 GCA_023213315.1 Euborellia annulipes
TTTCTTCGAATCAAAACAAAATTTAATGTCAAATAATTGAAAATTTTTAACATGCTTTGTATAATTATTTAAATAAGTATGTTTTAATTTGGTTTTAATAAAATAATAATATAACTCAAAAAATAAACTTTATAATATAATATTTATTTATTTATTCACAAAAAAATGAGACTTGTAAGTTACTCATATTAAGATATATTTATATATTAAATTTTTAAAAATTAACAAAAATTGATTAAATTTCAGTATTCATTAAGCGGAGATCCAAATAAGCCGTGCCTAGTATTAAAATTTCAACAAACAACGTTGATGTTGGATTGTGGCTTGTCCATTCAGACAGTACAAAATTTCCTTCCTCTGTCATTTATACGAAGTATTAAACACGATAACCTGCCAACTTGGGTGCCAAGAGATGCTAATGATCCACATTTAGAAGGAGTAAGATATTATATTTATTTTTATTTTGAAACTGTAAGAATCAAAATTTTCCTTCTTCTTTAACTTTAAAGTTTTTTCCTTAAGAATTTCGCAGCACCCTGGCTAGGCCTTCGGCGGGCTTTCCGCCTAGTAGCTTAGAATTCTTCAATAAATCTGCAAAAAGATTTTTTTTTGTTTCAAGAAGATTTAAAAAGTTGCATCCCTTACATTAATGTGCTTTTTCTATCATATTATGAACAAAAACAATATTCGAATTCTAAAAATATCTAGTAATCTTTATTATTTAACTTATAAACAATTAAGGTAATTGTAATAAGTAATTTGATTTATGTGATTTTCAGGAACTTAGAGAATGCTATGGGCGAGTTTTTGTGAATTCAATCCCTGAATTTATGCCTCCACAACATCATCTAGTCGATTTCTCTGAAATTGATTTAATTCTGATCTCAAATTATTCTTGTATGCTGGCCCTTCCTTATGTCACTCAAACGGCAGGATTTAAGGGAAGAATTTATGCCACAGAGCCTACTCTTCAAATCGGAAGGTATTTATATATATACGAAGTGTGTACAAAAAGAAACAGAACTTCTGGTGAATCAGCTTTATTGCTAGGGCTCGGATCGATATGAACTAAAAAAATACAAAATATGCATTTTAAAAGGAAATATGCGCTTAAAATATGCATTATATACCTAAAATAGCTAATTCTTGATAGTTTTAAACCGACCCAAGGACGGGTAAAAGAAGAATTTAAAAGATTATTGCTCTGTATAACCAAACGCATTTCTAAGTTGGATTTATATTCTTTTAGCATAATAGAACAACTGCGTGATTTATTTCTCTTTAAAAATTTGAAGAAACAACTTATTTAATTAAAATTTTATTTGCTTAGGGGTCCACATCTTGTGGTTACGTGGATGGCGACCACGAGCTACCCAAGCTGGGACTGGTAGTATTTCTTTTTTTGCATGTCAGTCAGTCTCTTTCCTTCTATATTTTCACAGGCGTCAGACCGTGCGACGGGCCGGCCTGTTCTATTCCTTCCCGGTCGCAAAAACTCCAACCCTTTCCGCCGACCCCGCACTGCGGGACTAAGGCGAAGAAAGAAGAAGAAGAACTTCCCCTTTATGCTTCACCTTTTTTTTCAACTATATTCTTCCTGGCTGTGTGTGACCACTGGTCATTATAGGTCTTCAGACCTTAGGCACCAATTACAAAAGAAAAAAAATCTTTGCTAAGTTTATTTTTAAAAGAAATTTAATATTTTTTTTTAATTGACCTTAGACCCTAGTTGGTAGGGAATATAAGTTATACACTAGGTTATTTGTTTCAATTTATTTTATTGACACTTATGTCGCATTGCGATACTAGAAGTCAATAAAATAAATTGAAACAAATAACCTAATGTATAACTTATATTCCCTTTATTTATTATTATTTTTTTTATAATAATGCATTTATATTCAAAATAAGATTTCTCTTGATGGGTCTTCATACCTAAAAAAATTTGAAGGATAGCGATTAAGAAAAAAACATGCATTATATGCAAAATCCGAGCCCTAATCATGACACTCCTTGTCTGCAGCACCTCACATTTCCGTTGTGCCCCATCCACCGTATTCTCCGGACCTAGCCCCAATACACTTTTTCCTGTTTCCTAAACTGAAAATCACGTTAAGAGGACGTCGTTTTCAAACCATAGAGGAGATATAGGACAATGCGACGAGAAGCCTGCGCGCCGTCCCACAAAATGTGTTCCAGGAGGCGTTCCAAAAATGGAAGAAACTATGCAATCGTTATATGGACCCTGTTATGCAATGGTGTGTCAAGCGCCAAAAAATTCATAATTGTGTTAAGCACGGAAATTTCAAATGCTATAATTAATAATATTTTTTATGAAATATGTCCTAAAAAAATTTATATTTAATGATACTTGCACAATTGACAAGAAAAATTATATATAACTTTAATGTTGATTTTCTCAAAACCCGATGTTTTGTCTTTGCTTCGGGTCCAAAAGCCAGTAGAGGGGAATATTTTGAAGGGGACAGTGCTTAAAATGTTGTCAGTGAGCGCCACAATGTCCCCACCTGATAGCTTAGCCTAAGTTATGGTATAGTAAATGGTAAATAGTGAAATAATTTTAAATTTGAAAAGATAAAAAAAACTCATTTCTACCAGATTTTACGTTTTACCTTTTCCGTTATTAAAATTATTTTACTATACACCATATACTTAAGGCTAAAGCCATCTATCAGATGGGGACTTAATTGTGGCGCTCACTGTACAATAAGGAATAAAGCTGATAGAGCAAAAGTTCGGTTTC
Organism: Euborellia annulipes; assembly: GCA_023213315.1. Classification (NCBI taxonomy): domain Eukaryota; kingdom Metazoa; phylum Arthropoda; class Insecta; order Dermaptera; family Anisolabididae; genus Euborellia; species Euborellia annulipes. Next base: position 2,765 of record JAKCPI010027544.1, read on the forward strand.
TTTTTGTACACACCTCGTATTTTGATTAAATTACATTTATTTATTTATTTATTTACAACGATGATCCCATACAGACATTCTGTCCAGTTACATGGGATCGCAAAACATACAAAAAACACATATATATTAATATATATATATATGTATATATATATCAAATACAAAGAAAAATACATAGGAAATATAAAATATGCTAATACACATGTATTCACACACTCATCATAAAAGCTTACATATTAGTCTCTCTCACTGCATACTCAGAAATCATTTTAAAAATGGGAGATCTTTCCCCCATTCTTGTCCTACTAGATCTGAGATAGGTTATGCAATGGTGTGTCAAGCGCCAAAAAATTCATAATTGTGTTAAGCACGGAATCAAATGCTATAATTAATAATATTTTTTATGAAATATGTCCTAAAAAAATTTATATTTAATGTTACTTGCACAATTGACAAGAAAAATTATATATAACTTTAATGTTGATTTTCTCAAAACCCGATGTTTTGTCTTTGACATATCAGGGTCCAAAAAGCCAGTAGAGGGGAATATTTTGAAGGGGACAGTGCTTAAAATGTTGTACAGTGAGCGCCACAATTAAGTCCCCACCTGATAGCTTTAGCCTTAAGTATATGGTATAGTAAATGGTAAATAGTGAAATAATTTTAAATTTGAAAAGGTAAAAAAAACTCATTTCTACCAGATTTTACGTTTTACCTTTTCCGTTATTAAAATTATTTTACTATACACCATATACTTAAGGCTAAAGCCATCTATCAGATGGGGACTTAATTGTGGCGCTCACTGTACAATAAGGAATAAAGCTGATAGAGCAAAAGTTCGGTTTCTTTTTGTACACACCTCGTATTTTGATTAAATTACAATTATATATTTATTTTTTTCCTTTTAGGCTTTATTTAGAAGAACTTTCATCATTTTTGGATGTGACATACAAAGCGCCAGAAGCATCGAAATGGAAAGAATATTTGCATCTTCTGCCGCCTCCCCTCTCCGATTTAGTCAAGCCTCACAATTGGAGACGACTCTATTCTAGAGAAGCCGTCGATCAGGCTTTGTCTAAGGTTCAGATGGTCGGCTATAATGAAAAATTGGTAATCAATATTTAATATTACACTATTTTATACATTAGTATGTTGAATAAATCTTTAAAAACTTTTTGTTAATTTTCCAGGATGTTTTTGGAGCCGTGAATGTAACTCCAGTGAGTTCGGGATATTGCCTTGGCTCCGCAAATTGGATTATAAATACTAATTTTGAAAAAATTGCTTATATTAGTGGATCATCTACGTTAACCACACATCCAAAGTAATTTTATATTTTATTAAAATTAAAAATCAGATTCCCCCATTATGTCTCTTTTTTGTTTTAGGCCCATCAATCAAAATAGTTTAAAAAACGCCGATCTCCTAATTTTAACTGGCCTAACGCAAACGCCAACTGCCAATCCAGATTCGATGCTCGGTGAACTCTGCCTTACAGTGGGTAAGTGATTCGTTTTGTTTGCTTTATTTAATTTAACATTTCATTATCTAGCTTTGTTTATTTTGATTGTTAACACAAAAATTGACAAACGTTAAAAAGTTTGCTTTTGCAGGAAAGAAATTTTGCTTTTCCCATCAATCATGTGATGAAACTTTTTCAAAAATATTCGCGAAATAATTAGAAGTTGTTGTTTTTGCTATTTCTGTTCGTTTTTAAATAAATTTTGTTGCGAAATTAAGAAGATACTTTCAATCCAACAATACACAAACTAAAAACTTCAAAGGGTCGTTGCATTTCAAATCGTCCCTTTTGTTGTTTTCATTGAGTTACTAATGGCAGTAAAATTTGACTTTCTAATTTTACATAACTTCCTAAAAAAAATGTTCAAGTTAAGAAATTTCGAGTGATATTAAAAAAAAAATATTTCTTTCTTCATAATCAACAAATTTTTGGCAAAGGAACGCGAGCCTTGAAATATATATGTCGTAGACAGATCTGAAATTAGACAGTTCATGAACTGTCTAGACATTTCATGAACTGCAGCCAGATCGTGTAATGGTCAAACAGTTACATGATCTGGCTAAAAATTTTAGACAGTTCATGAAATGCAATTGGGCCTTAGACAGATCGTGTAATGCTCGAGAATTACATGAAATGTCTAAATTTTTTAGGCAGTTCATGAACTGCCTAACAGCAGTTTTGCCGATCGTGTACTGTTTGTAATTTAATGCAATAAATCTAAAAAAAAAATTTTATTTTTTCGAAAATCAAAAAAAGGGCTTCTATAAGTTGTAGACATTTTAAATAGCTTTAATTTCAAAAAAATTGAGGTAGATAGCTTCAAATTTGTGGCCGCTGGAATCTCCCAAATTTAGAACCCCGAGACGCGCACCTTAACTCAAGATTTACAAAGTGAGGAAGATTTGGAAAATTTAGTAATCGATAATAATAATAATATTGAAAAAAATTGACTTTTTTCGAGATCTTTATTTGCTTTACAAACAGTACACGATCGGCAAAACTGCTGTTAGGCAGTTCATGAACTGCCTAAAAAATTTAGACATTTCATGTAATTCTCGAGCATTACACGATCTGTCTAAGGCCCAATTGCATTTCATGAACTGTCTAAAATTTTTAGCCAGATCATGTAACTGTTTGACCATTTCACGATCTGGCTGCAGTTCATGAAATGTCTAGACAGTTCATGAACTGTCTAATTTCTCGATCTGTCTACGACATATATATATATATATATATATATATATATATATATATATATATATGTGTGTGTGTGTGTGTGTGTGTGTGTGTGTGTTTGTTGTGTGACGCAAAAGGCCTAAAATGTGAATTTTATTAATTATTTTTGACATTTACAGAATTGGACTTGATCATATCGTAGTAATTTAAGTTGATGTTTCATTCGATTGAATAAAGAAAATTCTCAGAGTCTGATTAACAAGAAATGTAGAAAAGTTAAAACTTTATTCTGCATTTAAAATCATTTTGATAGAATATCTATCGATGGTAGACTTGGAAATCCTCGTAAGACAGTTTTCGTATAAATTATCCCTTCCATTATAATTTTCTTTAAAGTGACAATCCAATTAATTTTAATTGACCAGATTTTACTGATTGCAAAAGCAAATTTTTTGTCAACTTCTTATTTTCGTTTTGAAAATCAGAATAAAACGAGACTAAGAAAAAATGAAATTTTATTATTAATATACAAGTTTCAATTTATTGCTCCAATTTCTTTAAAATTGATAATTATTTAATTTTTTAGCCACCACCGTGAGGCAAGGAGGGAGCGTTTTAATTCCCTGTTATCCTTCGGGCGTTGTTTATGACCTCTTCGAATGTTTATCTTCTCATCTTGATAATTCTGGTTACACAAATATTCCAATGTTTTTTATTTCTCCAGCAGCTGATACTTCCCTTGCTTATTCCAACATTTTAGCTGAATGGTATTTATTTTTTTACCTTTTTCTCACTAATAATTTAAGCCTAATGCACATTAATATTTTGGGCGCCTCAGTCAAAGTAATCCAGATTTTTCTCTGTATGTGCTCTGTGTATACATAACTTACTTTTTCTCACTCTTTGATGACACAGGCCGACAAAAAAATTTTTTTTTTTTTAGTAACACAAAGCTGAATAGCATAATATAGTAGAATGGACCCACCTGAATCCAAAAATGGCCATACAAAAGTTGTAATACGTAACGTTTTTTTGTTACAATAAAAATAACGAAAACAGCTAATATTTGTTGAAAAAATGATTTTACAATTTTTTTAGCCCTATATATGTATGAGAAAACATATGAAGGAAGTTTACTTCTTATTTAAGCCGGATATTCGGGCAGGTATCATAAAAAATTTATTAAAACAAATTTTCTATTTTCAGGATTTTTATTGTCAGATGACTGCAGGGCCGGCGCAAGCTATTCTGCCGCCCTAGGCAAGATATTTTTGCGCCCCCCAAAAAAAAACTTTAAAAATTTAAATTGCCGCCCCCTCCTTAAAATTTTCCCTGATCTCAAAAATTTTTATGCGAATTTTTTTTTTTTTGCGGAACCAATTTTTCCCGTCCGAAAAAATATTTTACCTTTTTTTAGAGACACAAAATTTTTTGCCGTCCACGGAACCAAAATTTGCCGCCCGCGGAACATTTTCTCTTGCGCGGAACTAAAATTTTTTCCTTTTTTAGAGATGATAAATTTTTGCCGGCCGCGGTACAAAATTTTTTCGGGTGCCGCTTGTGGAACCAAAATTTTTTTTCCCTTTTTGCCGCCCTCTCCAGGTTGCCGCCCTAGGCGACCGCCTAGTTCGCCTAGTGGACGCGCCGCCCCTGGATGACTGGTGCGCAACAATGACCAACCAGTTTCGGTCCCTAAGAGACCATCATCAGATCTGCAACAATAATATGTAACATGAGTTTTTGCAGTTTTTGTTGCAGATCTGATGATGGTCTCTTAGGGACCGAAACTGGTTGGTCATTGTTGCGCACCAGTCATCTGACAATAAAAATCCTGAAAATAGAAAATTTGTTTTAATAAATTTTTTATGATACCTGCCCGAATATCCGGCTTAAATAAGAAGTAAACTTCCTTCATATGTTTTCTCATCTGATGACTCTTGCAACTTCCTAAATTCTATATATGTATGTCTATATATTATATAGTCTATGTTTATAATTTATATAAGGTAACATCTAAGAAACTAGCAAACATCAAAAAAATATTTTTTGAAAGACTCTAATGCCATTTTTTTCCTTTTAAGAGGGGCCACATCTTTAAGTGTAAAATGGCTGCTATATCGATACTTGGAAATTAAAAGGTCGTAAAGGACAAAATAGCAAAAATGAGTTATATGTTTTACAATCTAATTAAAATTGTGAAAGGAAAGAAAAAGTTTTTTTACGCCATTAAATTTTTTATAGATATTAATCATAGAAATTTATTACGGTATAGTATTTTTCAACCTAACACTTTGCGCAAAAAGAATTAGAAATTCTGAGAAATGTCTTTCAAAGACTAAAATAGTGCTAAGAAAAGTTAGCACTGTGCTACAAAATGAAACTTTTTTTCTGGCCCCGAGAAAATTCCTTCAGATTCTTAAGTAAAATGACCTCCTGAATCCAAATATGACCTTCGTTTTCCCCCAGCACGTACCGTTTTCGGGGGGGGGGGGGAGCCCCCTACTTATTTCCACCCCTTTTCGTTAATTATAGGGCCACGAAAAAAATTTGGAGGGATGAAAAGGAATATTTTAGCCTTAACATTTCTTCAGAAGATCTAGAGAAGTGAAAAGTTAGAAAACATTAACATTTGGATCCAAGGGGGGGATGTGGGGGAGGATTTTGTCCCTTAAAATGCAAAAAAATCATTAAAAATGATCGATTTTTTTCTGATTTTTTCACAATTTTTTCACTGATTTTCTACATATTCCAGCTGACAGACCCACCTCACCCTTCCTTAAACATCCCTCAACTAAAAAAAAATATATAGGATAAAGCGGGTGGGGTGTGGGCGATTCCGAAGCCCTTGCAAGAAGATGGAAGATTCACAGCTCAGTTGGTCAAATTGGCAAATATGCAATGGCTAACTTTCATTTTTTTGGGCTGATCTTTACAAATTTAAACTTAAATATACGGATTCTTCTCTGTCCTTCCATATTTCCATATTTTATCTAAAGGGGTAGAAATTATTTCTTGTCAATAATTGAAAAAGATTCTTCTTGCAAGGGCTTCGGAATCGCTCACACCCCACCCGCTTTATCCTATATATTTTTTTTTAGTTGAGGGATGTTTAAGGAAGGGTGTGGTGGTCTGTCAGCTGGAATTTGTAGAAAATAGTGAAAAATTGGGAAAATGAAAAATCGATCATTTTTAATGATTTTTTTGCATTTTAAGGGACAAAATCCTCCCCCCCCACATCCCCCCCTTGGATCCAAATGTTAATGTTTTTTAACTTTTCACTTCTCTAGACCTTCTGAAGAAATGTTAAGAGCTAAAATATTCCTTTTCACCCCTCCAAATTTTTTTCGTGGCCCTATAATTAACGAAAAGGGGTGGAAATAAGTAGGAGGCTCCCCCCGAAAACGGTACGTGGTAGGGGAAAACGGAGGTCATATTTGGATTCAGGAGGTCATTTTACTTAAGAATCTGAAGGAATTTTCTCGGGGCTTTTTTCTTGTAGCACAGTGTAGGAGGAAAAATGTTTGTTTTTTCTTTTTCTGAAAAGTAAAATTTTGTCCTTTACGACCTTTTAATTTCCAAGTATCGATATATAATTCGTGTTTAAATTCTTTTCCATCTGGAATATAAAACAACGCACAGAGAGCTCTTCCCGTACACAAAAAGATGCCTCTTAGAGCTTTGTTTAAAAAAAAAAGATGGATTTTTTTTCAGACAACTCTCAATAAACTGTGAATTTTTTTAATGGCTAATATTGTCTTTTTTCTTTTTCAATTAAAGGCTTTCTACTATAAAACAAAACCGAGTATACACCCCTGAAGAGCCTTTCCCACATGCATTTCTAACAAGGAACGGACGGCTGCGCCATTTCCCGACTGTCTTCGCCGAAGGTCTCAGCAGTGAATTCCGATGTCCTTGTGTTGTTTTTTGTGGACATCCAAGTTTAAGATTTGGAGACGCCGTTCATTTTGTTGAACTCTGGGCAAATAATCCGTTAAACACAATTGTTTTCACGGGTAAGAATTACGTATATCGTTGAATATAAAGAGATAAAAAAAAGTTTGTTTTTTTCCCTTAGTTTCATGGCCTCGGCATTACAAAGCCATTTTTGGCCATTTTCTGTTTTTAAAAGATACAAATTAAAAACTATAAAATCATAATTTCAAATTATAAGGTTAAAATATACAATTTTACATTTTTATTTATGAGTTTCACAAGAACAGATGCGATGAAATTAAAAATTGTATTATTAGTTTTCTTATTTCATTTTGTCCCAAACTGCAATAGGACCGTCATCTTTATCGGAAATCAGACCTTTATTTTGAATTGAGACATATAGTCTATCCACAGCAATTTTATTTCGGGCAACCCAGAAAGAGATGGATGGTTACACCGTCCCACTCACAGAATGCTTCTCTTAGGTCAAAAAAACCAACCGCGAGGCGAAGCTACATGTCCTAGAGTAGCAATTAAATTCCCATAAAGATGACAGTCATAAACCATGGCCTTTGTGGAATTATAGGAGCCCTTGAAACGGAATTAAAGATTCCATTGCCAATCTCCGATGATCCCCCTGTTAATAACAGAGGAATAATAAGCAAATGGCATTGATTCTGTAGCCAATTCTTTAACGACGTCCCGTATCTCATTATTTCTTGCCAATTGCTGTCTTTCTAGAGCTTTCTTGAGGAGACCAAACACAAGGTAGTCTCACATTTTGAGAGAGGATTTCTCACCTGAATTGCTGCAACAAATGTTTGCACACAATTGGCGAGCCTCGTCGCCACGTCGAGAACGCTTTAAAATAAAGGTGATTTACCGACCAGGGTCTCCGTTGAGGAATGGTTTCATAGCCATTTCCGAGGTTCTCCACTCATTTACGCCTATATCAACATTCAAGGCAATTATTTATCACTATTTTATAAAGTGATTACATCAAGATGCAAATTTTAGCTATATTATCATATCTACAATAATATAACAGTAATTAATATGATAAAGCCACTCTCATTGCACTTGTAATTAGTCATCAAAAATGTAACATTTACTGGCAAGATCACCATTGCTTTAAAAAATTAAGCTTTTGTTTTATATTTATTTTGTTTATTTTAGAGCCGGATTTCCCATATATGGAAGCTCTGGCGCCATTCCAGCCTCTCGCTATGAAAGCTGTTCATTGTCCTATTGACACGAGTTTAAACATGATCCAAGCAAATAAATTGATTCGAGAACTTCGACCAAATGCGTTAGCTTTGCCAGAAATTTATTTACATCCGCCATTCTCAGCTCCTCATCGGACAGATTTATTAATCGACGCTCAGCATTTTGTCCAAGAACGAACTCTGCTTGCTCTGAAGAGAGACGAGACTCTGACGGTGCCCCTGAAGAGGCGGCATGCTCAAATTACAATGTCAACGGATATGGCTGAGCAATTGATTCCCTCGGAAGTGAGGCCTGGGCTGACGCTCAGCACTGTCACAGCGGCACTCATCGTAAGGGATAATAAACATAATATTCAGGTAAATAGTGTCACTTTTAATTTTAAAAATTAATTATATTAAAAGCTTCCTAGCCAATTTTCTTCAGTGCAGAATATTTTTATTTCATTAGCAATAATCAAAATCAAAATTATGTTTTAATTCAGTTCCATGAATTTAGAGAGCTGCCTCGTTACTTGCCTTCTGACTTTCTGTGTTCGCCAGTCCTTATTTTTAAGGCCTTTTTCTTGGTCCTATTCTGTAAAACAAAATTCTCTTGACTGAATGAGACAATTTAAATTCAATTCTTGCTTTTTGTAAAAAAAAAAAAAATGTTTATTTTTCTTTCTTCATTTCTTGAATGTTTTCCGATAAAATCAAAAGGTTATCATTTTGTTTGTATTAAAATCTTTGATGTAGAATAATCTCCAGAATCTTCGAAATATTAGGTGATAAATAACACATTGGAAATTAAACTGCGTTTTTCAATCTTTGACCGAAAAAATTGCACCATTTTTATCACCGCGGTGTCACTCTAACGTCGCTTAAAAATAATATATTAATAATATAACTTATAATAATAAATAACAAAACTTATAATAATAAATTTTTAATTGGAATGGAAAAGAGCAAGTGCAGGTGCAGCAAATAAAGAGAGCCTTTGGATGCCAAATGCCGAAAGGGAGACGTTTCGGACAAAATTTTATTTGCTCATCCTCAGTCCTTGTATAAAATCAGGCGAGTGTCAATGTTTCGTGAGAGTCTATAAGATCTTGTCCTGTCCAGAATCAAAACATCGACAATAATTTTTAATTAATTTTGATCTTATTCTCACGGAACAATGAAACTCGCCTGGTTTTATAAAAAATATACATGTGCACAAATTCATGCCGCAACAACAATGACAACTTTGTGCCTAATTAGTTTATAAGCCTACAAGGACTGAGGATGGGCAAATAAAATATTGTCCGAAACGTCTCACTTTCGGCATTTGGCATCCAAATCCTCTTTATTTGCTGCCCCGTACTTGCTCTTTTCCATTCCATAACATCAACAGCAACTTCTCTTCAACTTAAATAATTTTTAATTGTTGGAGCTTATCGAAGGTGGTTTCTTGTCGAATTATAAGGGGATGGTCGTCATAAAAAATAATAAAAATTTAAATTTGATGAAGCTCAGGAACCTTCTTTTCAATTTCCAAAAGGATTCGGACCAGTAGGTTCAATTAAAGTCAGAAAAGTTTTTTTAAAACAAAACTTTATTTGACCCCAGACATAATAAAAATTTGTTTTCTATTTTTAGTTTATACCAAGAGACTTAATTGGCCAACTCAGCGCTGAACAAGAGTTTCGATTTTCTTCAATCACTTTCAAGAAACCTAAGAGCTGAGGCCTTGATTAAGATTTAAAAAAATCGAAACTATTGTTAAGCGCTGAGTTGGCCAATTAAATCCTTTGTTATAAATTAAGAAAATAAAACAACAAAATTTAAACAGAAGTATTTTATTATTTTTTATGAAGACCATCCCCTCATAAGTAACTCCCTTTGGCAAGCCTCCAATTATTAATATCCTGTCAGGCTCAAAACATCGTCAATAATTTTTAATTAATTTTTCCAGTCTATAGATACATTTTTGGCCGAAGCAGAAGATAAAAGTGATTCAAATGGTTCGACCTCATTGAAAAGAAAATCCCAAAAAATAGATAATTTTGAAAAGAACAAACCTAAACGCTACACTTGGGGTTCTTTGGATCTTGAAGAGCTTTTGAGGCGCATTGCAGCCGAAGGCATCACAGATGCAAAAGTCGAACATTGTCCCACCGGATGCATTATCCATCTTGTAAGTACCGCATACGTATAATCCTATTACGCGAGTCCAGAATACGGCTAATGATTTTTTACTATGATAGTAACCTTTTTTTCCTTTAAAAAAGGTGTTTTAACTATATAGCTGATAAATAGAATCGATCAAGAAAAACTCGAAAAGTGAAGTTAAAATAGCTTTTTTTTATCGGTTAAAGTCATCTTCATATTTCTTCTATATTTTCGTTATTTTTAGAGAAATTGGCTTTCCGCACCCTTATTTAGGCTAATAAAGAGAAAGAAATCATAAATTTGTAGTAAAAATTCATAAGCCGTATTCTAGACATTAGCCAATTTTCCCTGGACTCACCCCCCTCTCATTCTTTGCCTTTTCTTTCTACTACCTTTCATCAATAATAAATTACTTTTATATTTGTATGCAAGCACTTCTGAGATAATTCTCCTAAATTCACTCATTTTAAATTGGTTTTTCTCTTAGATGCTGATAGAATAACAAAAAATCTTTTTAATTTAGATATTTCTTTAAATTTTCAGCCAAATCAAGATGCAATCATTCAAGTTGCCGACACTTCAACTCACATCTTTTGTGAAGAGGATGAACGATTAAGATCTGGACTGCGCAATATTTTGTTACAGTGTTTAAATACATTTTAATAGCTTTAGGTATTAAAAAAATATACTCTTTAATATTTTATTGTATATATATATTTAAACTCTATTTTTCATTAAGATGACCAATCCCCAAAATATCCATATAGGCCTTATTCCTTGCATTTTTTATAAAATGAACACCCTTTATATTTTTGGAGTTTATCTCTTAAGGCCTTCCCCATCCATTTCTCCATCTAAAATAAAAGATTTAAGAATTATTCATTTCAACTATATCATAGTATTATAAAGATGGAATTTATTTTTTTTTTTATTATTTTTATTTGAGCATTTTGCTGTTCTCCATTAAGATTAAATAAAGCATATTTCCTACATACTGTACATGGTATGTAATAACGTTTTATCAAATAAACTTTTATTAATTAAATATAACTAGCCTATATTTTAGATTATTAAATTTTGTTCTTCAAAATCTTTGTGTGGCAAATGCCTCGCCCCCACCCCCCTAAAAGACGAATCTATAAATAGCATAAATATTTCTATAATTTTGGTTTAATTAAAGAAATTCCTTAATGTAGGTTTTAAATTATTATTCTTCTATAAATTTAAGAAAACATTACAAATTCTACAAAGGGAGCGTAGAAGTATTACGTAACGCAATTTTTGAAGATTTTTGACCCCCCTTCCCCCCCTGTAACGCGCCGTAACATTTTTCTGGACCCCCCCCCCTAGCAGTGGCGTCACTTCAACTTTTTCTTAGGGGGGGCAAACATTTTTTTTTCTTAAAATTTACTTACAAACGGGTACTCAAATTTGGCCAAAACATTTTTTAATTTAATTAATTGTTTAATTTTGTACAATTTGTATACTCGTAGATGTATTTTGGAGTATTTTATTTAGAATAATATAAAATTTTATAAAAATCAGAGCCCTTGGGGGGGGGGGCAAATGCCCCCCCTGCCCCCCCCAAATGACGCCACTGCCCCCTAGACGTTACCTAACGCTTATCTAAAAGTCACAATTTTGTTGCGCAAAGTACCGAAAAGTCGTTTTTTTTTTAAATATTTTTAAATATATATATTTCATTTTTTTGATATTTAATTTTTAATTTTTTGAAAAAATCATTCTTATTTTCATATTTACCGCTTTTTTTAAATGAGATGTTTATTTTTCTTCAAAATATAAAAATAATAATAATAATAATTGAGAGATTATTAAAACAAAGTTGAATAATTTAATTTTTAATCTAATATTAATTTTTTTATATATTTATTTGTAATTTAATTCTTTTTAGTTGGCAGCAGTTGGCTGTTCTGCACATTATTTGTAAAGTACACGTGCTTCAAGACGGCGTAATCAATTTAAAGGTAATTTGATTGCTATAATTTTGACTATTTCAATACTTCTCCTTGTTGATTAATCGTATAAATTTGTCCCAGAGATTATTTCGGATAATTTAATTGCATTGAGATAGCGTGTGAGTGCGATTTGCGTTGCGAAGTTGCAATTCGATGAGAGGGCCAAAATGGCCGACGAGGTCTCTTTGGCTTGGCCGCGATCGAGTGGCCAACGTCCGCCAAACCCTCCTTGCAATCTACGATGGAATCATCTCACTCATAACTACCCAATCACTTGTTGTTGTTAGTTAAATCGGGCACAAAAAAAACATTCGTATCGTTACTAATAATCAGAAATTGATATTTTCTATTTTAAATACGTAATTTATTGATTAATATAAGGCTTGAGACTTTTTTTAACTCCATTCTTTGTGTTGAAGTATCTACCACACACTCTTATGTATGTATTTTTACTTTCTCATATTTTATTTAATAATGTATAAAGAAATATTTTTTAAAAATATTTAATTTATTTTTCTATTTTAATTTTTTTGTAATTCGACAAAAATTTTTCATAATTCTACATATAAAAAAAATTGCTTATTGCATGATGATTTTCGAGTAAGTTGCATGTGCATGAAATGATGCATTTGCTTTCGCAAAAGGGAGTACGAGTCATTTGTTTGAGAGGTAGATGTAGAGGTGAAGCAGGCAGGGGATAGGCTAAGCAAGCAAGCAAGTAGGCAGGCAAGCAGGCAGGGAGGCCGGGACCGGTTGGTTGACCCGCAGGCGGGTTGGGATCGATGCGGCAACCCGCCGCGCCGCTTGGCTGTTAAGCACCGCCGCCGTGACGGTCGGGTCCCACCCCGGCCCCGGCCCCGGATAAACCAGCCAGCTAGTCAGCCGAGCTTGCCTGCCTGCTTGCTTGCCAGCCAGCCAACGCACGCTAAAAGAGAGCTTTTGCCTTCGCCCTCGCCCTCGCCCTCGCCCGCGCCTTCGCCGCCATTGGCCGGCCAGTCGGCTCACAAAACCAAAAACTCTCGGCAAATTTGCATTTTAACCGACAGATCACAGTCGACTTTTGTTTCTAAATAAATTATCTTTTTTTTTTTTATTTAACGGATCTTAATAATAATTTTTTATTGTCGTCAATTTGTATTTAATTCAATTCTTAGGACGCCTAGGAAATTTCAAAGTCAATCTTCTCGATTCTTATGTCCTTAACTTCTGTCAGAGACAAAAAAATTGAACTCTTTAACTAATCCATGTTTGAGTTTTTGCAATCAAATTGGCTTTCGGCTTTATACAGTTTTTTTTTTAATAAAGTTATATTAAAATTGAAAATTTTTTTTTCCTTTCATGTTCAACGTCGGAAAACTCAACTGTTAAAATAAGTCGTTTTCTGCTAAAGTTCATTCAGTAGAACAAATTGGCATTTCGGAGGATATTCTGTTGGATACATTTTTCAAAAGTAAAATTTTGATGAAAACGAAACTAATATAAAAACTTTGTCCTGGCATTAATATTCAATCGCGAAAATTGAGTGACAAAGTTGCTAAGCATTTTCTCGTGTGATTATTTCATTGTTTTTATAAAAGATGATCGAATTCCATTCTAACGTTTGAACCACAAATTTTCATTAAAAAAAAAATGTTTCATATTTCAAAAAAGTATGAAATAATCACACGAGAAAATGCTTTAACTTGAAAAAATTGCTAGCAAAAGCATTCAGCCATGGATGTTATTTTAATAGTGCAACAAATAAGACGTCAAGAAATTTTTTTTAAATTTGAACATCCTTTAAATGAAAACTCTATACAAAGAAATACATTTTTGTTATTTCACTAATCTCTTTTCGTTTACTCATCATGAAAATGAATTCAATTTGAAGTGGTTCGAGAGTGCAGCAACCAACAGACTGATAAAATTTTTGGAAGGCCAAAAAGAGGAAAATTAGAACAAAAAACGTCCAACAAAATTTCCATTTTAAATTGTTTGACACTGACGCCAGAGTCTATGCATGCACTTGTGTTGTGTCTCTCACTTTTGGTCTAGAATTGTAATTATTAACTTTTTGTAAAATTTTATAGAATATATTTTCAGATAAAAACTTTTCACTTAAAAGTTGCTGCCGATTAAAAATCATAAAAAAATTGTCTTTCGTGAGAATGGATTCAATCACATATCTTTATATTGATTTTTTTTTTGTCGCTAAAACTTGATTCTGGTTTGTTCTACAATATTTTTATTATTTATTTTTTTCTGCTTTCAAAGAGCCAAGTAGCAATGTGAAATAGAAGTTTTACTTTCTCT
>JAKCPI010027545.1:0-12709 GCA_023213315.1 Euborellia annulipes
ATCTGGTATCCAAATGGCTTAAATAAAATCATAGGACTGCCTGGGGTCCAAACCCGCGACGTTTGGTATTGGGTGTAGGCACGGATATTGAATTAATTAATGTTTGAAATTTTTTTACTATATCAGGGGCGAATATATAAATTTTTTTCGGGGAGGGGGGGAGACCCCGAAATCAAAAATTTTCCTGCAGAAACTTTTTTTTGACGAAATCTACACTAAAAACTTTTAATAACAAAGAAAAATATCGATAACTTTTTAAATTACAAGGCTGTCCATCTCAAGTTCACTCATGCTTGTTTTTATTTGGTTTACTTGAGCGATCCTTATTTTCATTCCGGCTCGAAAAATTGCATTTTTTTTTTTTTAATTTTTAAATAAATCCTCCAATATTCTTTATTAATTGACATAACCATTTCAAAATCAAATTCTTGGGATAATTTTTGATTAATAAACTGAAAGTTATTTGAATCTGAAGGTCATCATTTAATAATAATTTCCCTGTGACGCACACATACAATTCATCCCCTAAAAACCACAAATGATTGAACATCAGCAATCTATTGAGTATTTAATGACATAAACAATTATCTTGATCCATATTTATGAAAGCGTTTTAATCGAGAGAGCGCATTTCAATTTGAAATTAGTTCAACTTTGATTTCCAAAAAAAAAAAAAATTATATTTTTGTTAACCTGGGAAATTATTTAATTAAACCATCCATCTTCGGATTTAAGTATTAAAAAAAAGTTTTCTTTTTTTATAAATATTTTTTTTTCTAATAAAAAAAAGTAAAAAAACAGACAAGAGAGAAAAGTTATTTTTTTAATATCAGGATACGAATTAGCTAAGATTATATTAAAAGTATTCTTATTTTTTACTTTGATTCTTTAACATCTGTTTCCTGTTTATCACTCTAAAAAAAGGTCATCAACTTTAGAAAATTGCAAAGTGGAATAATTTATTCACCCTTAGGAAAGAAAATTCAATTACTCTTGTATAATAATTAGAAATAGGCTTGTCGCGTGACGCCCTTGGAATGTTTGTCCGTCACAGAAAGAAGGAATTTTGCAAAATCGGGCCTTGAGAGGGGATAAATCACTAAAAATAAAAACATTCCGACTTACCTGGGGCGGATTAATCCAATTTTGTCGGTGGGGGCAGTTTTTTTTTATGGGTTGAAAGAGAGCAAGTACGGGTGCAGCAAATAAACAGAACCTTTGGATGCCAAATGTCGAACAGGAGACATGACAACTTTATTAATTATAGTCTAAATTTTAATTCATAATTTTACAAATTTGGAAACGCAGAAATTCAATTAAGCTTATAAACATGTTTAGTGCATTTTGCTGAGATCTAAATACATACTCTTGATGTATTCTTGTCTAACTAAATTTAGACAACAATTTCAATGATTAAAGCTTATAAATTTGACCCCAAGGGAAGGCATTCTTTATATATGTAGGTATTTTTAGTGACCACCACAACCTAATTCCACTCCGGAATTATTATACCGATAATCAAAATTCTATATTTTTCAAAAAAAAAAAAAAAAAAATACACGTCACTACTATTTAAAACTATTAATTATAGCCTATAGCAGTGCTTCTTAAAGCAGTGGGCCGCGGCATCCTAGGGGGCATGGATTACCTGCAGGGGCCGCAAATGTAACAACATACTCATTAATCAAAAGATAATAACCGTGTTTATTTTTTTACGCTTTTACTAAAATTGCAATTCAATCTGAATTAAAAAAAAAAAAATCGAGGAGGGGGCGTGAGATATTGACTTTGTTTCCAAGGGGGCTGCGACTTTAAAAAGTTTAAGAACTGGCCTATAGGTCTATATAAAATATTTTTCATTACTGGCACTTCATGACAATCTACCTTCCAAATTAGTCCTAAATGTTAATAAATCATTTAGGATTTTGTAGTTTGTTTTCAGAAGTTTGCACCATAAGATTAGGGAAACCAAGGGATTTTAACATCACCAACAAATGACGCTGTAGTTTGTGAGACCTCCAGAAAAACGATTTTCTTTAAATCGTCCTAACTCCACAGCCCTCTACTTAAATAAATATTGTTGAATAAAATTTCCTGGTTTCCAAAGTAAAATGCACTAAATTACCTTCAGATTTTTTTTAATTCATTTTTCAAAGGTATTATTAATTTTTGAGCTTGGCTGCTGAGATACAACTTTCCTAGGACTTTTTCATGAGGGATTAAAATATAAATTTGAGTTGAATTGCTGTAGATATTTAATTAGAAGAAAAGGACAGGAGCTTTCCCGGGAACATCAGCCAGGTAAAATAACAAACTTCTGTTGCCGACGTTTCGTGTACTACTAGTCACACTCATCATTCCCCTGAGAATGAGTGTCACACTAGCACTCGAAACGTGGTCACCTGAATATAAAGGTTGACCTGGATGCTGTTCGCGGGAAGGCTCCCGTCCCATTCTTCTAATTAAATGATTATATAAATAAATGTGTGCTGATAACCATTACCCAAAAAAAAAAAAAAAAAAATAATCCGCTATTTTACTTATCTAAATTATCCTATTTATATTTGAGTTAGATCTATTAATTAAAAATTCATAATTTCTAATAAACTATGATTTATTTGTATAAAATACAACTTTTCAGTCACTTATCCTGTGACTTGTTCAAATTTTAAATCTCTAGATAAAAGATTTTATGAATTATATCTGAAGAAGACCATAGAATGGGTGACTGAAACTTTGTAACTTATACAAAATACAAATTAGCCAGAATTATGAATTTTCAATTAATAACAACTATAAAAGCGTGTAAGGGAGAAAAAAAGAGGACCATACTAATTTAATACTACATCTGGGAAGTGAGTTTTATTGGTGTAGGTCGAGGGTCCGGTGGTCTGATGCAATGGACATCACGCCTATGTCCTGGAAAGGCTGGAGATCCTGGGTTCGATTTCCGGGGGCCATGAGATGTTTCGCCTCGCCAATAAATAACTCTCACAGTCTTGGAGTGTTTTGAGGTTAAATTGTGTGTTCCTGTTTTTATTATTAGATTACAACCGTAATGTCATATGTGATATTAATAATAATAATCTTAACAAAAATAGCAATACAAAACATAGACGCTTCACTATCGTTAAAAGGTCAATCAAGGCAAACTCATCAAACACTTAACCCGTGCCCCCAAAGTCAATCATATTTAGGGCCCACCCGGATAAATTTTAAAAGTCAGCGCCCATGACAATACTACAAGCTCGAAGAAATTCCGGATTGTAAAGACAAATGGAAATAATCACAGCGGATGTGTCCTTTGGGAGGACAAAAGGTCAAACATCAGTTGACAGCTATTATCTTCTTATGCTTAGGGCTTGAATGGGTTTGGGGTGTTGTCAAACACACCCATCACCACCAAGAAAGAAAGAATGAGGGTTCTCATGGTGTCATTCTCAGTTTGGAACCTAAACCCTGTCGATCTCAACGTTCATTTCCAATCCGCCCTCTTTCCTTTTCATTCTTTTTTTCTTTTGGTAAATTGAAGCCTCCTTATTTCCTTGTGTCTCGTCTTCTTTTTTTTTATATGTCTCTCTCTCTCTTTTCAAAACAAATTCTCAGCATCAGACGGAATATTTCTTTTTTTTTTATTCTCACTATCTATTCATTTACATTCTGTTTATAGAATCTAAATACTCTGATTCACAAAAGAACGCTTCTGATTTGAAATCGCTCCCTATTGATTGTTTTTTTTTTCTTTTTATTATAAAAAAATATTATTTTCTTAATTTTTTTTTTTATTCTTTAGAAACAAAAGCATATTTATCATTTTCTGTCATTATTTACAATTTACCAAGGTATTTTTTTAAAGAATATTTTAATTAAATTAAATATATTAGGAAAGTAAAAAAAAACACATTAAAGAAGAGATTTCTACGTAAAATTCATATTCACGATAGGAAAAAGATAAAAAAATTGTCAATGATCTATTTAATTTTTGATTCCGAAGTTCGCCTTATTCTTGTTCCATTGTGTCCTCATTGTGCAAGAAAATTAAAAATTCTTACGTGAGCGAACTCTTGCTAGCTATATGGAAGTAGAGGGGGGTGCATTCATTAAATCCGGAAATAAGATTTACTTTTTAAATATTAGAAAAAAACATGACCTCTCCTATAAAGAGTAGCCAATTCAATTTAAATAAATTGTGTCGCTTGGACAGTGTGCGAACCCGCTACCCTTGGTACAAATAGTCAGCTTGCTAACCACTACAACAAGGTCCGGGGGCTAAATTTATTGATAGGCCTAATGATTATCAAAAGGGAATAAATTTATTTTCTCAGCAGCAATATTTTGTTTTTTGTTTTTTTGTTCATTTGAACATATCGTATATTTTTTGACAAGATCTTTGTCAAAATTTTTGATTTCTCAGCAATTTTTGATTATCTATAATATAATTTTAATTATTTTTATCTAACTACTTTTTTGGAACGAATTTCTTTATTACGCAGGGTGAATTGGGAGATCTGAATTGAAGAAAAGGCGTGAGGAACTTCGTTCCTGTCGGGGGGTCCTACGACCCCACACGTTTGCTTTTTTTGTACCTAGATGTAGGTCTTACATAATTTAGAAACATTGTTTAATTTCATAGGATCTCAAACCAGAATTGATTCAATCTAAGCCGATAAATTTTAATAAAGAATAAGAGGAAATTTTGTTTTTCCTTATTATAAACTGCTACATCCATCTACCTAAACCTGAAATCTGTGATAAGCTTAGATTAGAAACATTGTTTTTTTGTTAACAGCATGAAAGATGTTTTGGCACTTATCAGAATTTTTTCTCTAGAATAAATGAACTAGGTATCAATTTATTTTTTTATTTTATTTTATTTTTTTTAAAAACATTCACACTTTTTTCTCATTCACACTCACATTCACACAGTCTTTTCGGCAACTGAGGCCATTTAAGACTTTTTACGATAATCAGTATGTTTAATATATCAATTGGGGGGTCCAGGCATTTTTATTTAAGTCATTTGGTTTTTTTTATTTTTTAAATCATATAGACCTATTTAATGAAAAATTTCAATTTCTATGGAGGTATATAAATAACAGTTCTGATAAGTGCAGAAACATTTTTCAGTCTGTCAAAATAAAAATCTTTATAATAATATGACTTAAATCTTCATAGACCAAAAAAAGAAGCTATTAGGCTTAATACATAAAAGTAAGCTATAATATTTGGCCTGACCCCAATAAGTATTATTATTATTTTGGTCATTCAGATAATCCCTTATTATGTATAAAAGTAGGAGTGGCCAGCTTTTCACGAAAATCCTGTCAATAGCTAACGTATTTTTTCCTCAATCCTATTGATTTGCCTTGAAGGGTTCGGACAGGACACAGAGAAAGGGCGGAGAGAGCGAGAGTTTCTCTCTGAATTCCGGTAGCTCTGTGTTTAACAGCCTAACAACCTAACCGGGGGATGCACCACAATGTGAAATCGAGTGCAGCAGCCCTTGGGCTCATTTCCCACTCTGTACACATCTATCCAACCATCTGTCCTCTTTCTCTCTCTCTCTCTCTCTCTTCTTGGTGTGTAGTGAAACTGCGGTAAGCCACAGACATGTCAACAAAAACAAGAGTCAACTGTATAGAACCACCACCCACGGTAAAAGCAAAGCGCAGCCACGCATAAAATATATAAAGATTCCTTTTCCTTTATTATTATTATTATTATTACTATAAATGTATTCTCTTCTTTTTCCTGAGTTTTCAAAAAGTTAGTTCTTCTTCAAAGGGAAACATTCTCCGGAGGGGGGGTATGGGGGAGGTGGGGGGTTTATTTAATTATAATTTTGAATTTCGTTTTGTACAAGCGGATGCACATTTACATTACAAGTATTGAAATTCGAAAGAATTTCATTTGCGAAATAGTTTGAAACTAAATTTATTTATTAGGTGAATAAGTTAAACGAATAAGCTATTCTAATTCTAATAAATTATAAAAGTAGTTTAAATAATACAAAAAAGTATTGGAAATTTCAAAATTCAATTGAATTGAATGGATACTAATAAATTTGAAATAGAGACGGGGGTCCAAATAGCCTCAGATGTCGAAAGACCTCAAACAAATTTAAGAAAATCTGGTGTGACTGGTCACTCAGCACACAACTTCCTCTTAACCTTGGCCAAGAGAAAGTTGTGAACTGTGCTTGTCACACCAGATTTTTTGTGTTGAGATATATTTAGTTGCCCTTAGTACCTAAGTTCTAAACTTGACCACGCGATTCATATATGGCGCTGAGCTATGAATCAGTAAAGTGTACTTGAAACGATTTCCACGAAAAATTCCACTGATATATTTTTTAAAGAGCTTCTAAAAAATAGTTGATTTATGAATTTTAAATAAAATCGTTGCAGCGAATTTTGAGAAAAAAACGCAAAAAACTGAAAAAGTACATCAGTAAAATACTAGTACTTTTTGGCCAATTTTGTTGAAAAGCTCATTTTTAAAATTTCAACCTCCTAGCTCTTTTCGTTTCGGAGGTATTTTGTTCACAGGCAGACCAATTAGTGGGACCCACTTTTTTTTTGATTCAGGGGTCCTCAAAAATATCTTTTCAAATCTCGACATCGAATTTTTGACATTATCGCAATACTTTCTCTCTATATTTCATATAGACCTCTATAGTGTAAGAGAAAGTAAAAAGGCATTCGATGTTATTTGAACAATATATATGGCCTCAGATACCGAAAGACCTGACCCAAAAAAAAATTAATTTTTGGGTTTTAATTACTTATTTATTAAATGTAAACGTTAATATTTCTTCAAATTTTATGAATAAATTTTATATTCCTTTTTAAAGGCAAATATTTTTTTAAATTTATTTAAGATCTTTTTAATCGGACGGAGGCCATTTAGACCCTGTCTTTATTTATCTCAATTTATTGGTAGCCAAAAGAAATATTAGTTAGTCTTCTTTTCATGAATACACCTTTACAAGAAATAATTATTATAAAAATTTTTTATTTTCTGGTTTCTTGTTGTCATAATCATGCAATGAATGGGATTCGTAAATTCGTAATATTTAAAAAGAGTAGTAGACAAGTAATGGTTGTATTTTAAACAAATATTTTTTTTTTTCGTTTAATTAAAATCATACATTCAATATACGGGCTTCGATATATGTATAAATATATTGATATAAAAATATAATTCATCCCACAGATCTCTGAAAATACATTATTTATTTATTCGTGTATTTTAGATTTATCGATATTTATTTTAAATAAAAAGTTTGAATATTTCAATATTTTTGCATGTTTATTTATAATCATATATTTATATATAACCTAAATTCTGATAGCTGAAGCTAAGTTTTGTTCTTTTTGAAAAAAATTAAATGTGTTATTTATTATTATAAGAATTATAATATGATTAGGACCGAAGATATTAAATCAATAAAAAAGGATAGATAAATTTTATTTAATAAAGAACTTTAATCGGCTCAAAACCTTTATTTTCGGACGTTTCGAAGATTAAACGCCAACCATCTTCAGGGCAATGGACTTGAAAAGATATCTTACATTGAAACTATCAACCGTTGGCCCAAGTTTTATCATTATGTACCTATATAGGCAAATTAAATTAAAAACATTAGATTATTTCAAGAATTTATTAAAAATTAATATTTTTACTTTCTCTTACCTCTATATATGTTAATATATATAGAGAAAATATTGGTTTCATGTCAAAAATTCTATGTCAAGATTTTGATAGATATACACGTTTTGAGGTCCCCTGAATCCAAAAAAGTGATTTTAGTGACATGTCTGTCTGTGAACAAAATATCTCAAAAACGAAAAAAGCTAGAAGGTTGAAATTTAATATTTAAGTTAGGTACCCCTCTGGGATGTGACATGAAGCTTTTGAACAAAATCGACCAAAGAGTACTAGTACTTTACTGATGTACTTTTTCAGTTTTTGTCGATTTTCTCAAAATTTGCTCTAAACGATTTTGATTAAAATTCAAAAATCAATTATTTTTTAGATGCTCTTTATTCTTATTTTGCTCTCAAAATTGTTTGAAGCATACTTTACTCTTGTACTTCATAGAAAAAATTGGAGAAATGGTTGCCATGGTAACAAAAGATAAATAATTTCCCATATTTATAAATTTTACATCTTGAATTCTAATATATGTATCAACGGAAACTAAATACTGTATATCTCGACACAAAAAAATCTGGTATGATAAGCACAGAACACAACTTTCGATTACAGAAGGTAAGAGAAAGTAGTGTGCTGTGCGACCAATCACACCAGATTTTTTTCATTCTATAATAATTCATATTAAATCCTATTATAAATTAATAGATAAGAGATATTTTAAAGCTAGTAATAATTTAAAAGGATTCATTCAAATTTTATATAAAAAAGGATTTTAATATAATATAATAAAATGAAAATTATAGACCACATATTACGTAGGTACGCGTATATCTTTGACTTTGTTCCTGGCAGTTAGTCTTATTTCCCAAGCGCCGCTATTGTCGCATTAAATTCTGTTATTTGCATATTTTTAACTCCTCTTCGTAGCGAACATCACATCGTAATTATCTTAGTAATTAAGCTCGACGTAATAGAATAAAAATGGCACAGGTATGAGGAGGGGGGATAAAATAAATGACTGCCTTGCAAAGGCAAAGGGCTGCTAAGGGTGAATTTAATACTTGTGCTCACAGAGAGATATTACCTCTATCTATTAGTTCAGCTTACTTTGAGTCGCAAGTTATTTGCCTCTTTAAGTATATTTGTATTTGTAATATCAAAGCCAAAAGTAAGTGAGACAGCAGTCTTAAACTAAAACACTTCAAATAGTAAATAAATAAAATACAATGTAATCTTAGTGTCTACTATAATAAAATATCTTTTACAAAAAATCTGATGTGACTTAACGCACGGCAGAATTATTTGTGTTGAGATATATATAGTTTTCCATAGCACTTGACCACTTACATTTTAATTATTGTTTGCTTGAAATAAACTATAGTTATTTTTCAAAATTTTAATCTCACATTTGGATATTTTATAAAGAATATAGAAAAAGTTCCAAAGGGTACCGCCCCTTTTGAATCGAAATTAATATAGAAGAATTAAATTTAAGTGCACAAGGTTTTCTGTTTCAATAATATATTAATATCAAATTAAAGCATTATCCTATTATAGCATAATGTTTCAACTAGAGCCAACGGTTACCAGTTTAAAATTAATGAAATTAATATGCAAAACCCCATAGGGATTTAATATTGGCTCTATGGGAGGGGGAGCCGGAAAATGGATTTAAAAAATCTTAAATACATCAATAAAGTGTACTTCAAATAATTGTCACGAAAAATTTTACTGATATACTTTTTAAAGAGCATATAAAAAATAGTTGATTTATGAAATTTAATCAAAATCGTTTGAGAAAATCAAAAATAACTGAAAACGTAGTTCAGTAAAGTACTAGTACTTTTTGGTCGATTTTGTTCAAAAGCTTATTTTAACTGTCTGGGAGAGTAGTTAACTTCAATATAAAATTTCAATATCGTAGCTTATTTTATTCAAGCTTAAAATCATTACACTCACAAGTGTCAGTTGTCAGATCAATTTGAGAGACCCACTTTTTTAAACTCGGGGGACCTCAAAACGTGTATATCCATCAAAATATCGACATCGAATTTTTGACATGATCGCAATGCTTTCTCACAAAGAGAAAGTAAAAATGATAATAAATTCCGAATATTTTTTTAAGGAATAAATTTTTTTTTTATTGATTTCTAATTCTTCTTGAATACATTCTTATCATCTTTTTATAAAAAAAAAATGAAGTCTCTAGAAGAAAGCATATTTCTTATTTGATTAATTTTTATTTAAAAAAAAAAAACACCCTGTACCGGTTTGTTTACTTCATCATCATCGGAGCGAGACCCGGGCAAAAGCGATGTTTTTTAATAAAATAAATGGTTGTTTGCCTTTGTATTCATTCATTTTTCTGCCCCCCTGATTTTAATAGAAAATATTTTATAAAGAAAAAATTATCATCATAAAAATATATTTTTGATTTAATACTACCGGTAGGCCTCTATTAAAAAAATAAAAATTATATATATTATTTATAGAGGGAATACCGGACTCTTAGTAATTTGTTTGAATAATTATTTATATATATATATTTTTTTTTTTGGGGGGTGTCCTTATTCTTCCTTGAGCCTAGTGAAGTATAGTTCTAATGTTATTTGGATATTATACGAGAATAGTATGATAGTATTTTACTTACATGTTATTTAAAATTATTATACAATAATATTATTAATTCCATATAATACCCATATAACATTGGAACAAAAATGGCAGTCGACCACCATTACTCTCATTGAAGGCACTCTAGTACATTACACATTATACCGCCTCTTCAGTCGAAAAAATAGACCAGCCCAATCAGCAGCAAGAGGCGTGGGGTTGCGAACATATGTGAAAGATTCTCTACCCAAAATTGCTTCGAATTTGCTAATGGTCCAATGTTTATCAAAAGCTTTTCAGTTCTTGACCTTTACCTCTAGTTTATATATGCAAAATTTCAAAACAATTAAAAAAATAGTTTTCGAGTTTTCGTTGACGAAAAAAATTACCACAGACATCATTCCAAAAACTAATTAAATGGATTCAGGGGAACTCAAAACCAAACCAAAACATTTTGGCAGTTCCAGTTCAATTTCGATTTTTTACATTAACTTTACCTGCCCAACCTACGGTTGATGGGCAAATTTTTTTTCTTTATTATGCCCATAAGCCACCAGCCATTGAGCTAAAAGGATTACAAAATTTTACTCTTATAAACTTAATATATACAAAACAATAACAAAACAGTATAAATACAATAATAAAACAAAACTAATATAGACATATAGGAAAAAGCATAATAAAGATGGTCAAAGTTAAAAAAATTCAAATTTACAAAATTGAAAATATTTTTTTGTAAAAATTTCAAAATTTTCTTGAATTCTTCCCCCCCAGCCGTACTCACCTCTCAATGCCACTAATCTCTTCCAGAATGGAAGAAATTTTACTTCTCCGAAGAGCCACGGCATAGAGTTTCGTAACCACTCGAGAAATTTGCGTAAATTAGTATTTAATATTTCACTTCACAAATGAAATCTTATGTCAAAAAATTTGCTTTTTGTTAATATGAACCCAACAAAAAAGAATATTCCCCATTTTCTATTTTATAAATTTAGTGCAATCATTATTACGCTCAGCTTTGATGAATATTGGATTAATAGTTAGAGTACCATTCATTAGGGAAATCATTTCAACATCCATTAATATTCCATTCATTTTATTATATAGAGATTATTATTACCATTATTCGCGCCATTCTATTCTAAGTTTTTGTTAATAAACATAGATTTTGTCAAGTATTATTTTCATTAATAAGCACATCATTTGTATAATTTATCTCTGTAGTGTATATTCTCCATTAGAGGAATTTTCAACAAAGGATTAAAATTTCAGAAAATGTATATAAGTATATCAATACATAAGTTAAATGAGCCCTCGGGGCTTGGTGTAGGGGTTAGCGTGCTAACCTCGTATACCAAAAGTCGCGGGTTCGGACCCCAGGCAGTCCGATGATTTTATTTAAGCCATTTGGATACCAAATGGCTAGCTAAGCCTGAGGCCAAAAACTACTAGTATTTTACCGATTTTTCAGTTTTTTTTTTCGATTTTCTGAAATTCATTGCAACAATTTTGTCTAAAATTCATAAATCAATGATTTTTTTGATCTTCTTTAAAATGTATATTATCATTTTGCCCTTGAAATTTGTTGAAGGACACTTTACTCATGTATTTTAGAGAAAAAGTAAAAAAAAGGTCAAAATAACTAACCGTTTTCATGCTAACCTATATCAAGTTAAAATATAAAATAATTCAAAATAATCCCTTACGTGGCACCAGCTAATTTTTTTGATCTCATATTTTGTATTTCATTAAAGAATTCATCTATATGTCAATACATTCTATATATACATGTATTTCAAATATTGATGAGAGAAAGGAAAAAAAGCATGTTAACTTTTTTTTAGGGGAAATTAGTGAACCATTCATCTCGAACGTATAAAAGTTCTTTCTCCCTGACAAAGTGATAAAATCTGTGGCAAATTGCCTGATGGCGTATGCAAATAGAATTATTTGATGTCTCTCCTCCTCTGGAAGCAAATTTTAACATTTATTGGGGTATGTGTGTGTGTAGGTTTGGTGGTCGTAGGCTGGCTGTTCATTCATTTTATGTAAGCCTATAGTTCATTACATTTTAAATTGACTCTTTTGTTCAATTTCGCAATGATTTTAGACAGATTGAAATTTTCTATGTCTATGTCTGTCTATTGGTAAATTATATATAGCTATCAATCTGAGTTTCAGAAAATTAATTAACATTTATGACAAGGTTTAAAGTGATAGTAAAACTTTCATTCATTCAACTATAAACTATGTAAATTAGATGGATTAGACAAGGTCCTTCCCTTTTCATACATAAAAGTAGAAAAAAAAATTGTTACAAAAAATATTAATTTAAAATTTAATTCAAAAGTGAAAGGATTCTCTATATGACTTCTTTTAATATTTTATTAAAGTAGAAATTTCCTAAGGTGTTGAGAAATTTCACATACTAATTAGT
>JAKCPI010027546.1:0-11045 GCA_023213315.1 Euborellia annulipes
ACCGAAAACGCGGTAACGAACCTCTAATTCGGTAAAAACCGGTTTTTCTCGAAAGTCGGTAAAAACCGGTTTTTCTCGAAAGTCGGTAAAAACCGGTTTTTCTCGAAAGTCGGTAAAAACCGGTTTTTCTCGAAACTCGGTAAAAACCGGTTTTTACCGTTAGTCGGTTTTTCTCGAACTCGGTAAAAATCTGCTTTTCTCGAAACACGGTAAAATCCGTATTTTCTTTATTTTATCGAATTGATTTCAAGCTTATATTCAGTTTTAGGAAGTGTAATTTAAGATTCTTTTTATTTTTTTTTTTATTGAATTATAATAGAAAAAAAAATCTTAAGTGTCTTCATACAAGAAAATTTGTTTAACTTTCTCTTATTTCGTATGGGAATATTCAGGTAGACTGATCAACTCAAATTGATCCCGGGCGCCCCTAATTTTGAGATTTGAATAACTTGGCCCCCACTAGTGCAAATTTGATGATAATTGGAATTTAAGCTCAGGGTAGTATATAAAAGGCTATAATCAACTCAAATTGATACCGGACGCCCCCCCCACCCCAATTTTTGAGATTTGAATAACTTGGCCCCCACTGGTGCAAATTTGATGATAATTGGAATTTAAGCTCAGGGTAGTATATAAAAGGCTATAATCAACTCAAATTGATACCGGACGCCCCCCCCACCCCAATTTTTGAGATTTGAATAACTTGGCCCCCACTGGTGCAAATTTGATGATAATTGGAATTTAAGCTCAGGGTAGTATATAAAAGGCTATAATCAACTCAAATTGATACCGGACGCCCCCCCCCCACCCCAATTTTTGAGATTTGAATAACTTGGCCCCCACTGGTGCAAATTTGATGATAATTGGAATTTAAGCTCAGGGTAGTATATAAAAGGCTATAATCAACTCAAATTGATACCGGACGCCCCCCCCACCCCAATTTTTGAGATTTGAATAACTTGGCCCCCACTGGTGCAAATTTGATGATAATTGGAATTTAAGCTCAGGGTAGTATATAAAAGGCTATAATCAACTCAAATTGATACCGGACGCCCCCCCCCACCCCAATTTTTGAGATTTGAATAACTTGGCCCCCACTGGTGCAAATTTGATGATAATTGGAATTTAAGCTCAGGGTAGTATATAAAAGGCTATAATCAACTCAAATTGATACCGGACGCCCCCCCCCCACCCCAATTTTTGAGATTTGAATAACTTGGCCCCCACTGGTGCAAATTTGATGATAATTGGAATTTAAGCTCAGGGTAGTATATAAAAGGCTATAATCAACTCAAATTGATCCCGGACGCCCCCCCCCCCCACCCCAATTTTTGAGATTTGAATAACTTGGCCCCCACTGGTGCAAATTTGATGATAATTGGAATTTAAGCTCAGGGTAGTATATAAAAGGCTATAATCAACTCAAATTGATACCGGACGCCCCCCCCCACCCCAATTTTTGAGATTTGAATAACTTGGCCCCCACTGGTGCAAATTTGATGATAATTGGAATTTAAGCTCAGGGTAGTATATAAAAGGCTATAATCAACTCAAATTGATACCGGACGCCCCCCCCCCCCCACCCCAATTTTTGAGATTTGAATAACTTGGCCCCCACTGGTGCAAATTTGATGATAATTGGAATTTAAGCTCAGGGTAGTATATAAAAGGCTATAATCAACTCAAATTGATACCGGACGCCCCCCCCCCCCACCCCAATTTTTGAGATTTGAATAACTTGGCCCCCACTGGTGCAAATTTGATGATAATTGGAATTTAAGCTCAGGGTAGAATCTAAAAGGCTATAATCAACTCAAATTGATCTCGGACGCCCCCCCCCCACCCCAATTTTTGAGATTTGAATAACTTGGCCCCCACTGGTGCAAATTTGATGATAATTGGAATTTAAGCTCAGGGTAGAATCTAAAAGACTATAATCAACTCAAATTGATCTCGGACGCCCCCCCCACCCCAATTTTTGAGATTTGAATAACTTGGCCCCCACTGGTGCAAATTTGATGATAATTGGAATTTAAGCTCAGGGTAGAATCTAAAAGACTATGATCAACTCAAATTGATCTCGGACGCCCCCCCCCACCCCAATTTTTGAGATTTGAATAACTTGGCCCCCACTAGTGCAAATTTGATGAAAATTGGAATTTAAGCTCAGGGTAGAATCTAAAAGACTATGATCAACTCAAAATGATGCAGCCCCTCCATTTAAAATTTCATCGAATTTTGTCTATTGGGGGCGAATTTATTCAAAACTAAAAAATTCAGTAGGGGGGTCGGGGATCATTTTTAGTTCATCATAGTCTTACTCTGAGGTTAAATTCCAATTTTCATCAAATTTGCACCCGAGGGGTCCAATTTTTTCAAAACTCATATATAAGGGGAGAAGGGTTGGGCTTTGCAAAAATTGGACGGGGCAAAAATTATTTTTCTTAATCGATTAAAGAAAAAAGAGAGAAACGAATATAATAAAAAAAATAATAAAATTAATTATAATAATAAATTTAATATCTGTAATTTTTTCAGGTCTACTTAGATTAATTAAATTGGAAATTTTTTTCTGATTTTAATGATATATAGATCATGATAGGCTATTTTTTATTTTATCTAAATAGACTATATTTAATTAAAATTAAATTTTTATATCAATAGGTAAAAATCTATCTTTTTATTTTTTTTAGCAGAAAAAAAAAACCAAGTTTATAAAATGTAGGCTTATAATAAATTTTATTGCCCGCCTCTTAGTGTCGTAGAGAGATAGAGAGAGAGAGAGAGAGAGAAGAGAGGGACCCCCTCCCTTAGCCTCTCCCTTTCACTCTTGCGTCTCTTCAAATATGTTTGTCTAAAATTTTTTTATTAAATACGTACGTATTTAAAAAAGTTTTAATAATTATACTTATTTCATAAATCCCTTATTTTGAAAGGATTTTTGGAATATATTCAAAAATATTCTCCCTGGGGTTCATATCTTGTGGGTGTACCTGAGGTCCCGAGGTCGCTTCCCATTACAAGCGAGCAAAATGTATTTCAATTGAATTGGCTACCAAGCATTTTAAATTAATTAATTATTACTGATGGGGTCTAAATGGCTTTAGATGCGAAAAAGACCTTAAAGGAAATATAAAAATTACACTTGGAAATGCTACTGTATATATGTGAAGTGTATAATTTTATTAAAGTGATGAAAATTCAAGTAAAAATATGGAAAACGAGAAAAATTCGATAAAAACAGCCCTACGGTAAAAAACGACTCGGTTTTTACCGTAAGATCGGTAAAAACCGGTTTTTCTCGAAACTCGGTAAAAACCGGTTTTTCTCGAAAGTCGGTAAAAACCGGTTTTTCTCGAAACTCGGTAAAAACCGACTTACGGTAAAAACCGGTTTTTACCGAAACTCGGTAAAAACCGGTTTTTACCGACTTTCGAGAAAAACCGGTTTTTTTTCCATTATCGAGGTCGGTAATGAAAATCCATTACCGTCCAGCCCTAGTTTTTATAGTTATAAATTGGCAGAAACAATATGGCTGCCGCAATCATAGCCGAATCTAGCTTCAAACTTTTCATTATCTATTTTATTTATATCAAAGCGACCGTTGTTAGCAATGAAAATGAGTAGAGTGGAAAAGAGAAAAAGTAAAATTAGTTTGAGCATTTCTTATATTTTTTCATTAATTGCTAACGGTCATGGTTCATTTGCAATCAATAAACATAATAGACAACGCAAAAGAAAAAAAGTTAGGTTATATGCGGCCATTATTGTGCGGCACCATATGGTTTGTCAATTTCCCACAATATTTTAGGGGTTATATTTTGTAAAACAAAATCTTTATTATCCTTTACAGATCTATATTATAATGTAACCTTTATTCATAGCAGGAGAAAATACTCTTTGCTCAATTAATTAGTGAAGAAAAAGGCAATAGAAAAGACACAGTTAAAGGATAATTAAAAAAATAAATAAATACAATTGTGAAGAATATACTCCTGATTCATTAAAAAATACATGTTAGATTTCTTTTCTATTTTAATAATAAAATTTGTAATCAAATATAAATGAAACAAATAATAATATAGGTTATAAACTCTTCTTCAACTGACACGCCTGACCTCTCTTGAGATAATAAGGAACCTTGTTTGGTCAAAGAGTGTTTATAAAACGTGAAATTAGAAACAAGGAATCCTTATTATCTCAAGAGAGGTTAGGAGCGTCATGACGCGTCAGTTGAAGAGTTGATAACCTATATTATTATTTTTTCACTTATATTTGTTTACAAATTTGATTATTAAAATAAAAATTGAAATAAATAATAATATAGGTTATAAACTCTTCTTCAACTGACACGCCTGACCTCTCGTGAGATAATAAGGAACCTTGTTTGGTCAAAGAATATTTATGAAACGTGAAATGAGAAACAATTTTTTCTCAATGAACGAATGAATCGGTCTCCCCTTTTATTTTTCATTCATATTGATTCCAATTATTAACGGCGAATATAAAGTAACAATTTTAATTTAAATCAAGAGGAAGTTGGAGGGGGATGTTTGCCCTCTTTCACTTAAATTAATATAAAAGCCTTTTTTTTTGGCAACTCTTATTTTTTATTTTTCAAAGCCATTTTCATTAATTTTCTTCTCTTTCCAATTTCCTTTTCTCAATTTAAATCCTGGATCAACTTTTGGATATATTTATTGAATTTTTTTTTTTTCTTCCTCTTTTAGCAATTAATTTTCAGCTACTGGTGTTAGAGTTGTGCTCGAATTAGATTAATTAAATTTTGATAAATTATGATTTTATTTTTTTATTTGGTGACTATGCTTAGAAACTAGTGAACTGATTTTAAGAGCAATTTTTTGTTTAAGAAATTTGCTGTGTTTGATTATTATCATTCTTAAAGACCGATTTTAAGAAATTTGGTTTATTTGATCATTTTAAAAACCATGAAAGATGCTCTAGAATAATCTTCTGAAGGAATTTTTCTTAAAATCAATTTACTAGTTTCTAAGATAACTTCTATTACATCAATTAAACAAAATTTCTTAAAATCAGTACATAAGTTCCTGAGATAACTTATAATAATTAAACTCGTCCAAGTTAACTTAATTTTCTAACCAACATTTTTCTTTTAATCAGTTTACTAGTTTCTGGGTTAACAAGTCACAAAACAAGAGAAAAAAAATCATTATTCAATTTAATAAATAAATAAAAATAAAATAAATATAAAAATAAATATTATTAACTTTATTAATTTGAAGAAAAACTTTAAATTTTATTAAAGAATTTTGATTTGATAAAATTTACTCAAACTCTGAGAGTAAGGTCCGCCGACCCCGCACCGCGGAATTAATAATGGCGAGGACAGAAGAAGAAGAAGACTCGAACTCTGAATAGTTATCAAATAAACCTTTCGAGTTTTGCGTCTAGTGGCAGGAATTCAAACTAATTATTTTAGTTTTTTTTTTTTATAATTCACGCATTTTCATACTTCTATAATTGTAACAGCCCCTAATAACTCTGTTTATACAATTATCAGAAAACATTTATTTTTATTTTAGATAATTAAATCTCAATTGTTTGAAGGAAAAAATATTATTTGTCTCATTAATTAATTAACGTCACAACTAATGACGTCACATAATAAGAAAAGTGATAAATATTTATAAGATTCTAAAAGACAGGAGAATTTATTTTTTTTTCTTTTCTTTATTATCATTTAATTTTTAATCTAAACAAAAAAGAAGATTCCTCTATGATGTAATTTTGTTTTATACAACAACAACATTAAATTAATTAGGTTTTTTTTTTCCTCTATTATTTCAACGTTAATCAAATTTTCATTAAATGTTAAAAGATTGAGTCACTGAAGAGGAAGAGCAAGAATAAAAATAAATAAAAGACATTTGACCGAAGATAGGATTAAGAAATAAAATTAAATAAAAATAATAAAAATAATTTTTGTTTTCTTGCATTTGACATTATATGTTAAAAGCCTATGGATTTTTCCAAAGAATATAGATTTCAAATGCCAAATAAAATAAACTAGTTATGTTGAAAATTCAATTAGAATTAATTTGTTTCATTTAAATTTGCATAATTATTTTTATTCTAATTATTTTTAATAAACCCATTGTTGTGATTGTTAAATAAAAATTTGTGACGCTAATTTGAGTGTAATGATTATTAATTGAATGTAAATAAACAAACCGAAATAAAGTTTGTATTTTTTATTTATATTTTCTTTAAAATATCCATTAAGTAAAAATATCTTTTTTTTATTCTATACTGTATTATTGTTTTCTTTACATATACTGTAGTTTTATAATGGAATTCTTTTTATATAATGTAATAACTGTGAGTGGCAGGCTGAATGGCGATAGATGGCGGCCAAATAAAAAGGTTAGTCCTCAATTTTTTTTTTTTTTTTTTAAATCAAAACAACAAACTATTTTGTATCCGTGTTATTGTGTATAAATTTATGTAAATTAAAAAATTTACGGACCAGCATCTAACAATAAAAAAAGTCAAAGAATATAGGTAATTCTAATTAAATTTTTGTTTATAAAATTTGCCCTTTCAGGCTACAGAGGCCATTTAGAGTTTTTGAATTTATTTAAATATACTATAAATTGGTTACAGGAGATGTAGCAGTCAAGGAAATTAAATAAAAAAACTTGTATTTAAATATTAATTGACGACGTTTCAGTCGCCAATCACGACCTTCATCAGGACAATTAATTGTTAAAATACAAGGTGTAGGTGTCTTTTAACAATGAATTGCCCTGATGGAGGTCGTGAATGGAAACCTGCCAATACTTTATATCGATGCCTACCAGGGGGACATTTAACACGCTGATCACCCATCCGGGGTTTCGCCGCACTTGGCATCGCTTAACCACAAAGATTGTGGATAATTAAAATTAAATTTGAGCCAAAGAAAAGGGATTAGAGCAGGATCGTTGCCGTTAAGCAATGCGGTTGAGTGACCTCGAAACACGAAAAGGGGAATCAAATAATAATAAATAAAAAATTATTTCAATAGGGCAGATAAATAAATGCATTCAAACTTAAAATTTGATGATAGGGGCAAATATTTTAGGCTCATAATAGAAGGTCAAGAGTAAAAGAATCCCCAATAGAAAGGAAATCGCCACTTGTTGTTTTACAAACAAACAAACTTTAATCAATAAAGGTTATTATAATCATAATTCATCTCAATTGGATATTAATAATAAAATCAACACCGAGTTGAAAGGATTTAATCAATAATAAAAAAAAAGCAAAGAAATCCTCCTCCTGCCCGTTCAATCTTCTTCTCTCTCTCTCTCTCTGGGACTATCAACTTTAAAACGGTGCATGCAAGCGTAACATTAGCGTGCATGATCGCGTCGCTTGCCATTTCCGCTTGGCTGGACCAATATTGACCAAAAGAGATCTGAGAGAGAGTAGTAGCAGCATCTCATTAGGAAAACTAAGGCCGTAGAAGTTTAAATGATCAAAAAAAAAAAAAATAATAAAAAAATGCTTAACGACAACGATAATGACACACAAAAAGAAAAATTTTACTTTCCTACAAATCTAACAGTCCATTCATTTAAATCTTGTTATATATTAGATCTCAGTTGAGTGAAAATACATTTGTTTGAATTCGAGATAAAGCGAATTGGGTGGACTGTTTGAAAAAAATATCTTGAGATGAAAAATAAACAATCTAATTTCAAAATGGCTTATATATATATATTCTACATCTCTTGGAAAAAATGATTCGCCATTTTTAACCTCTTACAATTTAAATGTCAAATTTTTAAGGTTAAAATGGATTTTTTCCAAGGGAGAGAGCCTCAATTGAACAATAAAACGAAATTAATTACATAGATTTTTTCATTTTTCTTTTTTTTTTACTGCCAACTTTGAATAATAAAAATAACCAACTATAAATTGACATTCTCATTTAAATGAATTATTATGTTTGAAAAGTTTATTTAATAATCCAAAGATTTCGTCATTAAAATTATTAATGGCTTTGAAACTTTGTATTTTGATTAAGAAATTAATTTTAACACACCCAACACTTACACCTTCTTAATTTGATTGATTCTCTCTTTCATCTCTGTGATTTAAACATTTTCCCATTAAATTTCTCTTATATTTTAATCCAAGTTATTATTATTAGAGAATATATCAATAGAAACGAAAATAGATAAAAGAAAAAAAATAGATAGCAGTTTCTTATCTATTGATGTAATTAAAGGTTTGAACAGTCGAGTTGAAATATATTTTCTTGCTTTCCATTTAAAAGAGCCTCTCTTCTTTAAAAGCTTTCATTTAACTGCTGTCAGATGAACTATAGTCTATAGAGTTAGAGATATGAAATTTTGTATCATTAAGTTCAGGTCCAATGAGGTCACTTAACAATCAATCTATTTATTGAATATAATCAGCTAAATTTTAGAATGAAGCGATATCTAATTTTGGCACGACCCCCTTGTTATAATAATATTAATAATAATTTCTAAATTAAATCAAAATTATTTATTTTTTAGGTTAAAAGTGAGTTGAATATACTTCCAAGAGATATATAAATTTAGTAGCCATTTTGATTAGTCTTTCTTTTTGAAAAATATTTGATTGTTAAATTTCATATTTCTTCTCATTGTTGTTAATTATTTTTATTGAAATAATATAAATAAAATAAAAGTTTTTTTTTTTCTAAATCAAATTAAAATTTTATCTATTGAAATTAAAAATTAATTGTTAACGGATTTGATCTGATGTCTCATAGTAAGTAGAAAATTTATCAATTTTAGAAGTTTATAACAACATATACCGGATTTCCTGATTAGCTTTAACGATTCCACGTCATATTAACGTGACAACAATATCATTGTAGCCTATCATTTATCATCATATAAATAAAAATCACGTTTCACATATTTGCTTTTTGTATGCCATTATACGTATTGTATAAATAGAAGAAAGAATTTGAAAGGCATTATTATGAGAATTTAATGAAACGAACGGGATACTCAGGGGAATGGGTGGGTAGGCCAAGAAGGGGTCACAAGTGACTCCAACAATATTTTTTTTTTTTTTTAATTCAAGTCACTCGGTTAAATAAATAAAAAAGAATTTATTGAATTTGATCAATTTTTTTTTTTTACTTTTTTTAAGGTTAAAACGGAATTGTATCTATTTCAAAGAGATGTAGAATGTATATATATATATATATATATATATATATATATATATATATATGTATATATATGTTTAATGTATATGGTGTTTGTATTGTGTTCGCCTACCAGTTTAAGGTTTCCCTCACGGTTCAGAGGTAAAGGGGTGCTGGATAGACAGTCTAATTTAATTAATAGGAATTGATTGAAAGTTTAATTAATTGATGGCTATTTGGGATGAAATTAATTTATTAAGGCCTCGGCACACGGTGCCTGAATTCACTCATGAAAGCTTCTTTGAGTGTTTCTCTGCTGAATATGACGTCATTTATGATTCTTGCAAATTTTCCCTTGCAGAATTCCGCTGCTAGGTTCGGTGCTATTTTTTCAAGCACTCCGACTCGAGAATTTGACCAATTACAGAGTCGGATTTTATCACGTGATATAGCCTGGGATCTAATAACTAACATGGCCGGCGTTGTTCAATCAGATCTTCATTTAGTTACTAAATGAAGACATTTTGGCAATACAAGGGTTTATTTGAGTAATAATAATAATAAAAAAAAAAAAAAACAATATTGAGATAACTTATATAAAGCCAAGCAAAATATATTTAAATTTTTATTAATTAATAAAATATAGTATTTAAAATATAGAAAGAAATATTTTTTTTTTTTTTTTTTTACTTAAAATTCGCAAAAAAAAAATATTTGTTAATATATCGAAATTTAGCAATTTAGTTTAATTTTAAATTTGATATTTCACATTATTGACTTTATTTAATTAAAACTCATTATTAATATTCTAAAATTTAATATTTTTAAAATTTTAAAGCCCCCGGGTTTGGCGTAGTAGGTAGCGCGTCTCCCTCCTATACCAAACGTCGCGGGTTCGGACCCAGGCAGTCCGATGATTTTATTTAAGCCATTTGGATACCAGATGGCTTAAATAGAAATGTCTGACCCCCAATAGATATATTCTCTACAACGGTTATCGTCAAAGTCTTATATGGCCTAAGTTGCCGAAAAGATTGCATGAATGTGTGTGTGAGTGTGAGTGTGAATGAGAAAAAAGTGTGAATGTTTTTAATACAAAAAAAAAAAAAAATTTTAAATTGCATGTATAATTAAAATTAATCAATTTTTTTTTTTGTTTCAAGGTTAAAACGGAATTGTATTTCTTTCAAAGAGATGTAGAATGTATGTATATATACATATAGCCATTTTTGAATAAGAAGGGAGGGAATTTTTTGAATTAGAAGATAAATATATTAATCAAGCCATCATATAGAGATTATTCAAGTGAATATTTAGTAATTCCTAGTTAATATCATCTGATTAGTGAGTTATGTATACTAAACGAGGCATTA
The DNA here is from genome assembly GCA_023213315.1 of Euborellia annulipes. Taxonomy (NCBI): domain Eukaryota; kingdom Metazoa; phylum Arthropoda; class Insecta; order Dermaptera; family Anisolabididae; genus Euborellia; species Euborellia annulipes. Next base: position 10,549 of record JAKCPI010027546.1, read on the forward strand.
GAATGTGAATGACCGGCACATTAATCTAAACGTAAATGAAAGGGGCGGGGGGGGGAAGGGAAGGATGTACTATTCAGACTATGACAATTTATGCATCTGTTCCGGAAAATGAGCTCTCTCTCTTGTACCGGTTTTGAAATATGGGATTATCTTTTCTATCTCTCTGTTCTTAACGCCCCCTCCCCCCCTCCCCCCCTTCTTCAGTTAAATGACCTCGTCATTAATCATTCAATTTTCTTTACGATATAATAAATTCCATTCACATCATCATCTAAATTAATTTTAAATATGAAATCCTTTTTGAATTGAGTTTAATCGTCTTAGAATATAAGACTAGTTTCAGTTGGGTAGAGTGTATTATTTATTCAGTTCAGGAAAGGGTGGAGGGAATTAAGTGATCAAGAGGATTTGAAACGGGAAATAAATTCCATAACGAGGATAGTTACGAAAAATAAATCTGATTTTTAAAAGTTAATAGTTTGAAAAATTTTGGAATT
>JAKCPI010027547.1:0-10921 GCA_023213315.1 Euborellia annulipes
CTAAAAAACTCACCCTCTATTAAATAAAATACTTCTAAACGTAATTTTTTGTATTTATTTATTTATTAGGGGCAGGGGCGTATATAGAAATTTTTCGGGGGGGGGGGGGGCCCGTTCTCAAAAATTTTTCTGCGAAAAATTTTCTTTTTCACGGAACCAAAATTTTTCGCGTCCGCAAAAATATTTTACCTTTTTTTTTATAGAGAAGTAAAATTTTTTAATTATGAATACACTGTGCAACAAAATGAAACTTTTTTCTCCTCGAGAAAATTCCTTCAGATTCTTAAGTAAAATGACCCTGAATCCAAATATGACCTTCGTTTTCCCCCACCACGTACTGTTTTCGGGGGGAGCCCCCTACTTATTTCCACAATCATTGAAAAAATTGGGAAAAATCAGAAAAAATTGAACATTTTTAATGATTTTTTTGCATTTTAAGGGACAAAATCCTCCCCCACATCCCCCCCCTTGGATCCAAATGTTAATGTTTTTTAGCTTTTCACTTCTCTAGACTTTCTGAAGAAATGTTAAGGCTAAAATATTCCTTTTCATCCCTCCAAATTTTTTTCGTGGCCCTATAATTTACAAAAAGGGTGGAAATAAGTAGGGGCTCCCCCCCCGAAAAGGGTACGTGGTGGGGGAAAACGGAGGTCATATTTGGATTCAGGAGGTCATTTTACTTAAGAATCGGAAGGAATTTTCTCGGGGCTTTTTTTCTTGTAGCTCAGTGGAATATTTTCCGAATGGCAATGGAAGAAGAGGAGAGTAAATAAAAAATCAGAATAGATGGGATTCTGAAGGAATCAAAATCAAATACACAATCTAAATAATAACCCCCCCATCCCCTTTTAAAAAATACTCATTTCACTTTGCTATTAGAAGAATATTTATTAGATATTTATGATAAATTTTTTTTCAAAAGAAGATATAACTTGTTTAATTTTATTCTCAAAAATGATTTATTGATTTTCTTATTAGAATTTTATTAGAATAGCCTCTAGATTAGATTATTTATTTGAATAGAAACCCTCAGAAAATCAGTAGGAGACTTCATGAATAAACGCCTACCAAAAGATAATTATAATCCGTTTTGGTAGAAGGGCCTGCCTGTGCTCCCTTCTTTAGGTTTTAGGCCTTTGCTTTTCGTGACTTCAATCAATGGAAATATATTCGTTCTGGCGCGAAGCAAACATCCATATTTAATATTGAACGTATTAATGCTTGCCTTAAGGCCTAACGCTAGCTTATCAGGAGCGATAATTGATTCAGAGAAGTTCTACGGAATAAAAATGAATTATTAACACGTTAATAAGCCTTGAGGCCGCGTCACGGAGAGATGAGAGCCTCGCCTCTCGACTCCCCACATGCATCTCTTCCTTCCCTATTATAATTATTTAAATCTACAATTTAAAATCGCCTCTATATTTATTTATGATCTACCTTCGTGACGACCTGTTTCTCTCTCTCTCTCTCTCTCTCTCTCTCTATCTTATCCTTTCTTTAGTCAGTCATGTAACATTTTAATTATTATAATTATTATTTCTTTTCAGAACATATCTATCAAAGATGAATTTTAAAACTTCGCCAAATTTGAAAAATGAGTCTTTTTTTTCACTGAACTGAAATCTCACTGAAATATCACAAACTTTATATATAAGATTTCGTGTTTAAATCCGGTACCGGTAACAAAATGATTCAATTCAATAAAATAAAAAAGAGTTGTTATAGACATAATTAATTATTGAATAAAATATAAAGAGGGAGAGGGGGGGAGGCAGGAGTTGAGGTTAAGCAAGATGGAGGCCCTTAAGCAGTCTCTGTCAGCTAATAATTTTACCAATATGATTTTATTACACATGGGTCCGGCCCCCCATCCCCCCGAAATGTTCAAAATGGCTCTTAAAAAAAATAAAAATTTATATACATTTTAAAAATTTTCTTAAAGCATTCCCCATTTAATAAAACATTAAATAATTTTAAAATATGTTTATAAAGAATGTTCAAAAATGAGTTCGCCCTCCCCCCTTAAAAATAATTATATATACTCTCCTGAGATGCTTGTCACTTTTACCAGAGGTCGCGGGTTCGTATCTGCGACAAAAATTCATTTTGAATTGACTACTAATCACTTTAAATAAATAGAGACGGGGTCTAAATACCCTCAGATGCCGAAAAAGAGTAAAAAAAATCTAAAATTGCGGAGCCCCTAAAAAGCGTGGGGATCGGTGGGTGGGGTTTTGGTAGAAAAAAAAGTTTGAACGGAAAATTTGGGGAAAAGTTTGGCCGGATTGGGAAAATTCCGGGGAAAAATTACTTTTGAAATTGGACTCTTTTTTAGAGTCGATTTGGAAAATTTCTCTGTGGAAAAACCGCGGAAATATTTTTAGAGAAATTTTGGAAACATTTCCCCCGGAAAAATTAAAATGATTTTTTAGGGTTGGCCGCGGCATTGGTTTGGCCGCATTCTCGCGCTTTACGGAAAAAATTTTGATGAAAAAAATATGAATAGAGGTTCGGGAAAACAGCCCATCGGCAATTGCCTACTCCGCCTTATGGGTAATCCGGGCTAGGTAGCATAGGTTGCCTAATGTAGATGAGGTCAGCTACCGCATTAAATTCTATCTTAATCTAAAAAGTCCTGCTTGAATAAGTCACTCATTGAATAGAGGCAAAAATTGAAAATGAAAATACTTGTTAATTACATCAGATCGCATACCAGTTGAGGTTTGAATTAATGCAAAAATTATTTCCAACATTTTTATAGGCTACACGTGTATTTAGGGATAAACGACTTCCAGCAAACAACTTAGCTATTGTCCTTGAGAGAGAAGCAGATTTTCCTCCTCTGAACGAAAATAAAATTTTTTTATTAACCTTGACCTCTGTTGGAAAAAGTATGTGGGAAAATAATGTTTACAAATTTTTTATACCTGCTCATAAAGGCGCGCAAAATAATGATAGCAAAGTTCGGAGATAGTAATAATTTTGAAGATATGAGTAAGATGGCAGCCAAGAAAGAAATCAGACAAAATTTTAATCAATTTTTATCTAATTTTATTACGATTGCCGACGTTTCGGACTCAAATCGCGCCCTTCCTCAGGACCTATGATCAATGAGACAAACATGTATGATAAAAGTTAACAAAAATTTAAATACATTTCTTTTTAAAAACTTACAATCAATAATTAATGAAATACAGATGGATGTATTTTTTAAATTAACAATATAAAAACACAATTCACGGGTTTGTGATGCATTGTTTTGTAAGTACCGACCTCTTCAATTTAATGCAATTAAAAACTCCAGTTCTGTTTTAACTCTAGAACCGTAAACTAACTTTTCTGAGTCAAGTGTGTCAATAAATTTGATTACAAGATCGGCATAAAATGATTCTATTCTATTCCCTATCTAATTATTCATTAAATTGAGAAATGAATTATTACTTAAAGTGAGTCCCTGTTTGCAGTACAGATGTGATTCTTTCTCTCTTCTGATAATTATGCAAAGGCGATATTATTATTAATTCGACTTCTTTCTTGAAATACATTAGATTTCCGCCATTTAGGTCCACATTGTGAAGAGCAAATTTTACTTGAAAAGCATTTTCTCAGAGGCCACCCACCATGAGATTACGATTAAACGTGAGATACCAGATACATTTATATATAAAAAAATAAAATAAACAATTTTTACAAAATTTAAAACATTACTTTTTCATTAAAAAAAAAAAAAAAAAAAAAAACACTTAGGAAGGGGCGTTGTGGACCTGCCCAAGTTTTGCCCTTCTCGCCATGGGCGTAACTAGGGCCCCCCCCCCCCCCCCGAAAGCTCCCTGCCCCAAGAAAAATTGACTTTCCAAGCCCCCCCAGCCAAATTCTCTAGTTACGCCCATGCTTCTCGCCCACCTCATGGATTGATTTATATACTACCCATAGTACCCCCAGATATTTTGTATATTAAAAACATTCATAAATTCATTTTATTACATTTTTAAATTATCATTAATTTAATTTTATAAAAAATTTCAAATAAATTTTTTATTTTTTTTTATTTAAAGGTTTTTAAAATTTATCTTATAATACTTTACACTTTAGTTTTAGAAATGATTTCCGCTTAAAAACGAAATGAAAAGTAATGTGTCGTCGCTATAAAAAAAAAAAAGAAAAAGGAAAAAAAAAGCAGCGAGTCTGAAGAAGAAGAGGAAAAGTGGGCGACGATGTGTGAGTAAGTGTGCAAGTGTTTGTCTGTGTATTGATGTGCCCGTGACCTAGAGCCCGACACGCACACAGACGAATAAACTCAGCAGTGGGACACTCAAGAACCGGTTGCTCACCAGGTTAGAGTCTGCGGATTGCGCAACTTTATTAATGGATATCGTTAGATAAATGCATTCATTATATACGCATACACATGAAGAAGAGAAAAAAAAAAAAAAAAAATTGGAATTTCGCCTATAGTCAATGATTCAATGCTAATTTTATTGGCTATATTTCACTTCTTTTTTTTGTTAATTATACCCCCCACCCCAGACAAACATCCCGAACGACTCGGTCATTCTGGATTAGTATTAACAAAATTTTGAAATTTTGATAATTTAATAGTTTTGTTAGTATCTAAATTTCTTTATGAGATATCCGTATTTTCCTAACTCAAAACAGTGGCATATAATAATATTAAGAGCCCCGAAGGACAAATTAAAATTGGACCTTTTCCATAATATATTAAGTTTATGCCATTGAAAAGTTAACTATTAAGCTGGCAGATCTTTGAAAATAATTTAATATTCTCGCCCTCGGGGCATGGCGTAGAGGTTAGCGTGCTAACCTCATATACCAAACGTCGCGGGTTCAGACCCCAGGCAGTCCGATGATTTTATTTAAGCCAATTGGATACCAAATGGCTTAAATAAGAATGCCTGGACCCCATATATGTATATTTATCAATAACGGATATCGTAAAAAGTCTTATATGGCCTGAGTTGCCGAAAAGACTGTGTGAATGTGTGTGGGTGTGAGTGTGAATGAGAAAAAAGTGTTTTTTTTATAAAAAAAAAAAAAATTTTAAATTCTCATTAATAATTCTTACTAAAATTTCGGCTCTATGTTCAACAAATAAATTCAGGAAATTTTAGAATTGTCTAGATCTTTTTCAAAATTTTAATCTCATTTTTGGATATTTTATACACAAAAGAGAATCCTAATTAAATACAACAGTTCATAAAAATTGGAAAGATTTAAAAAAAAGGGGACCCCCTTTTGATTCGAAATTAACATACAAATCCCCATAGGGTTTATAGAAGGTTTTATAGAATTAAGAGCCGAAAAATGAATTTGAAAAATCTGAAATCTTTCCTATGAAGTACAAGATTAAAGTGGTCTTCAAAAGATTTCAATGCCAAAATAAGAATATACATTTTAAAGAGCATCTAAAAAATAAGTGATATTTGAATTTTAATCAAAATCGTTCGAGCGAATTTTGAAAAAATCGAAAAAAACTTAAAAACGACAACTGTAAAGTACTAGTACCCTTTTGATCAAAAGCTTATTTTCACGCTCTAGGGGAGTGCTTAACTTAAATATAAAATTTCAACCTCCTAGTTCTATTTTCTCAATTGACCACACACACAGACAGGCCATGTCACGAAAACCTCTTTTTTGGATTCAGGGGATCTCACATCGTGTATCCATCAAAATCTCAACATCGAATTTTTGACATGAATCCAATACTTTCTCTCTCTATATAGGCCGTATATGTATATTAACATATTCATATAGGTAAGAGAAAGTAAAAAAAAAATAATAATAAAATATTTTTTTCATTTATATCATATTTCTTAATAATTGAAATTAAATTAAATTTTAATGAATATTATAATATTATTTGGTTATAATTTGACCACAAAAATTTAGGATGTCACCTAAATAGCGACATGGGAGCGCAGAGTTAACATATATAGGCAAGAGAAAGTAAAAACAGGTGATTTATTTCTTTAAAAATAATTATAGGTATATTTCCTTCGAATTGGATATTTTACTTTGAGTATAGTATTGGAGAAATTTCATTTTTTGTTCAAATATTCTATTAGACCCAATAATCATCACCATTTTTTTTCTTTTAATTAAATTTTATATTTTCTATCATATTTCATGAATAGTTATTGATATACTAAATATGAGCTTTTTATTTTCCGTCTCTATTCTCTTGGTATATAATTCGTGTTGAAATCAAATCTTGTTCGCCGGAAATGAGGACTGATGGGAAAGGGAGAATACATATTAATGAACGTGTCATCAATGGGAAAAAAAATACCAAATGAATCGTATTCAGAGAAATGCACGACATTCTAGCATAAAAATGTCATTAATCTAAACAGGTGTTAAGGGCAATTCGGCTCGTTAAGGCAATTCACTGGCATCTATGAAGTAGAGAGCAAATTAGTACCAATTGGATACAGACCTGGCTAGCAATTTTCAATAATTTATTGAAATATAAATAATAAATAAATAACGTGTCATGTTTTTGATATATTATAGAAAATTATTAAGTTCTCTTCCAACTAGAGATAAGACTTGTATTAAAAACATCTGGTGTGACAAGCACAGGACACAACTTTCGATTACAGGTAAGAGAGCTGAGCGACCAATCACACCAGATTTTTTGTATCGACATATATTTAGTTTCCACAGAAATATTAAAATTCAAATTGTAAAATTTATAAGCATAGAAAAATATTTATATTTCGATACCATTTCTCCTATCTTTCCTATGAATTTCAAGAGTAAAGTGTGCTTCAAACAATTTTGAAGTCAAAATGAAAATATACATTTTAAAGAGCATCTAAAAAATAATTGATTTTTGAATTTTAATCAAAATCGTTATAGCGAATTTTGAGAAAATCGAAAAAAACTAAAAAAGTGCATCAGTAAAGTACTAGTACTTTTTAGCCGATTTTATTTAAAAGCTTATTTTCACCTCTTGGGTGAATGCTAAATTTAAAAATATAATTTCCACCTCGTAGCTCTTGTCTTTCTTGAGATATTTCGTTCACAGACAGACCATGTCGCGAAAACCACTTTTTTGGATTCAGGGGACCTCAAAACGTGTATATCCATCAAAATCTCGACATCAAATTTTTGACATGAATCCAATACTTTCTCAATATATATATTAACATATGTATATATGTAGGTAAGAGAAAGTAAAAATTCTCAAAAAATGGCTTAAATAGGAATGCCTGGTCCCCAATATATACATATATTTTCATAATAACGGTTATCGTTTAAAGTCTTAAAATTTTGTATTCCCCCTGGACTTTTATTTTGAATACTTGAAAATTATTTATTGCCCAAATTTTATGAATAATTTTACATATTTACCCAATATGTTAATTTATTATAGTTGATATCTCGTTAATTCTGTTAGCTATGATTGATCTTCGATACTCTAGTCTCTCGGAGCAATCCATTCAAGGTCGACCCATTTACGTATAAACTTCGCAATATTCTTCAAAGATATTAGTGGAGTGAAGAAATCATGCCTTAATGCTGAATATTTTCTGTTCAAGTATTTTGAATTATACTTGACATTTCCAAAAAGTTTAGTTGTCATTGTGAAGTTCCATGCATTTTTTTCCCTTTCTTTCACGTTAGAAATTTCCCAGAAGTTTTGATTATTTGAGTGAGTAGCAGAAGCATTTTGAATGTAGGCGTTGGTAGACAAAACAACTAACTCGTTTCCCTGAAAACATTTTCAAATTAAATATTTTCCCGTCAAGCAAGTATGTGAAGTATTCAAATTAAAAGATGTAATTATAAATAGAGGGAAATTTATAAAAATATATTTCCAATATCACTGTTGAAAGGTCTTTTACATAGTTAACATTATTCTCTAGTTGAAGTTTAGTTAAATAAAAAAAAAACTCAAAATACACTAGTAACTAGTGAAATCGAATGTTCAACTTTTTACTTTCTCTTACCTATTTATGTTTATACTGTATAGATCTATAACCAGTAACACCAGATTTTTGTCCTTAGTTATATTCTAAATTCTGAGATCACATCAAAGAATTTAGAAAAAGTAGAGAATTCATTTAATTTTTTGAAAAAAATTTGGGACTCGATTTGTGTGCTATTATTGCAGCAAATGAGCGATATACCAGTATAAATCGAACAATATTAAACTAAAAGTGAGAAAAAACAAAAAAAAAAAAACAAGCTAGTTGATGGCAAGGTTTGGAGGCAAATTCATTTAAGTATAAATAACACCAGAGGCACTGTGGTATCAAAAAGAGGCTTATTTAAAATTTAAACTAAACTAAATGCTACACTACTATTAATAAAATCATTTTATTAGTATCTGATTTATCCTTGGAAGTATAAAACAAATCTTTATAAAAAAACAACTGGAAATTATCATTAACAATTTATCTCAAACCTGGCAATTATAAAGAACTGTTAAATCATAATTTACTTTCATTGATTAATCAACTTATATTCATCGATGTGAGTATTTTTACCAATCAATTAAGAACTAATATTGAAAGGAGATATTTTATATTCCCCCCAAGTACTATTGGATATTAATTTGCTTATCATCTCAGGGTTGTTAATGTGTTTTCAAATTGAAATGACAGCCGCTTTTTAAGGCAAGCCGCTATAAGATCAAAGCCATGGATGGGCGCAGCAAGTGTCTACTAATTAGCATAAGCTTCGATGCCATATGGCCTTCGGCTTAAGGAGGCTGGATGACTACTTTATACACAAATGGTCTCTGCATCGCTTCAACTAAAGAAAAAAGGGTGGGTCGTTATTTAGGGTCAACTAAATAAATTACGTAATTAATTTTTTACTTTCTCTTACCTCTATATATGTTAATATAAAGAGTGAGAAAGTATTGGATTCATGTGAAAAATTCGATGTCTAGATTTTGATGGATATACAAGTTTTGAGTTCCCCTGAATCCAAAAAAGTGGTTTTTGCAACCAAAGCGGGGGGGGGGCTCGCAAATGTAGAAAAACCTGTGCGACTGATGCGTCATAGCAGATTTTATCGAGACCTAAAAGAAATAAAGCGCATTAAACAACTTCTTTGAAATACAACAACATAAACACAGGTTAAAAATATTATTTCGTAATCTAATCTTCTTCTGTCCTCGCCCTTATTATTCCCGCGGTGCGGAAAAGATTTAATGGAAAATTTTTCCTAATAGAATAAACTTTCAATAAAATATAGCAATAGGTCATACTGTAGTAGGCTACTCGGAAAGCATTTCTTTTATTTTGATAAAGTTAAAAAAAATCTATCACCGATCAGCAATAAAACGCATAATTTTATCTTTATTATAAAATCTTTCTCATATAAACCCACATTATAACATTTATTCTCTTTTTAATTCATTTAGGAATATATTTTTTAAAATTCGCGCTTTACTACTTCTTGAAAATTGACTGCGCGCGCAGTACATGTTCATGAAATTACTAGCCTAGCATGTTCATATCTGCCTCTGGTCAAAAATAACATATATTGATTGGATAGGCCTACTTTTTAGGCCCTTTGCTGGAATGTGGAATGTATAAATTATTAAAAACGTTCTTGTTTGGTTGTTTTTTTTTTAATGAAAACCATCATTTTACTTCCTAAATATAGGCCTTCTCAATTCATTGTGAGTGTTTCAAGAGAATTCAAACTAATATAAAAAGACAATTTTTGGGAGGCATCTTCATCTCAAATGGAACCGCTTAAGTGACCCCATCATAGGCTGCCACTGTTCAAATTGTAACAATGTTAAAGTTTAATGGGAGCAATCACATTAGTTTATATTTATTTATAGTTTAATGAAAGAAACACGTTTTAATTATCTTGGATCCATAAATTAAATTCTAAAATCCGAATCCGGTTTTTAAAAAGATAACCGGATTCAGGTTCGAGCTATTATTTAAATTTTATATATAAATATACAAAATATTCTTTTAAAATACAAATTAGGGAAGAGGGTATCTAAAGTCAGGTCTGGAAATGTTTTTCTTTTTGTAAAATATTAATAATTAAAAGAAAATATATACAAAAGTTTATTTAAATTTCAAAACGTAGTCTTTGATATGTATATATTCAAATTATTTTTATCTTTTAAATATTCGTACATGACTATTTTTCAATATTTTAAATATGATTTTTTTCATGTTAAAGGGAATATTTGAAAAAATTTTTATTTCTACTAAAACAACCAGTGTTATATATATATAGATAATAAAAAATTCATATTAATTAAATTCAAGTTAAAAAATAATACTCTTTTTTCCATTAATAAATATCAAATAAATTTAATTATTGGAATTTTAAAATGAATTATCCTTAACAAATATGTTATATATATACATTAAAATATTTTTTAATAAAAATAATTTCCATTCCATTTTTTTGGAAGTGTTTATTTTTTAATTTATCAGTTTATATTCTATAAAAAAAATTAATTAATTTTAATCCGATTGAATAAATTTACATTAAAAAAAAGAAAGGTTTAATTTATTCAAAAATATTTTAAACTTTATAATACTCTAGTATGAGCCAATGGATAAAATATTAATTTATTAAAAAGTTGGATTACAATTTATAATTAATTAATAATAATTTTATTTTATATGAAATTAAAATAATGTATCTATTTGTAAAAAATATTTGAAACACGAGAGGAGAGAGGGGACAAATATAACATATAGGCCTAATGGATAGATCAGAGGAATTAATGTTAAAGAGCAAAAGTAGAAAGGCAATTAATTAATATTAATATCGATTAATTCTGATAACGAATATAGTAAAATAAATTCATATTATATTATAGAGGGGTCTATATTATACTAGGTGGGTGTACAAGCATCCGAGTGATCTCTAGCAAGACCCCCTTTTGAAACGAAATTAACATGCA
>JAKCPI010027548.1:0-14681 GCA_023213315.1 Euborellia annulipes
AAATCTGGTGTGACTGGCGCACAGCACACAACTTTCTCTTACCCTTCGGTAAGAGAAAGTTGTGCACCGTGCTGGTCACACCAGATTTTTTGTGTCGAGATATATTTAGTTTCCGATAGCACCTTAGTTTCAAACTTGCATTTTAAATGTTGACTGCTTCAAATAAACTATGGTTATTTTTCAAAATTTTAATCTCATATTTGGACATTTTATACACAATATAGATTCGTAAATAAATACAAAATTTCATAAGAATTGGGAAAAAAATTTTAAATGCCTAAAAAGTTCCAAAGGGGACCCCCTTTTGAATCGAAATTAACATACAAATCCCTATAGGAAATTAACATTGTTTCTATGCGAAGATAAGGTGGAAAGGGAATTTAAAAAGAGTAGAGAGAGACGATAATGTTTGCAAGTGGGAGAGATATATATATATGTTTTCTTGGAAACAATTAAAACAGAAATAAAAAAAAATAAATGGGAATTTAAATAATAATTGATTTTTAATCTAATAAAAAGAAAAAGATTTAAATTCCGTTACCATGGCAACCAGTTCTATCTTTCCTATGAAGAACAAGAGTAAAGTGGTCTTCAGAAGATTTCAACGGCAAAATGAGAATATACATTTTAAAGAGCATCTAAAAAATAGTTCATTTATGAATTTTAAAAAAAATCCTTGGAGGGAATTTTGAGAAAATCGAAAAAAACTGAAAAAGTACATCAGTAAAGTACTAGTACTTTTTGGCCGATTTTGTTCAAAAGCTTATTTTGAGATTCTTCAAAGGTACCTAAGTTAAATATAAAATTTCAATCCGGTAGCTCAATTCCTTCATGCTAAAAAAATGGTTCCACACACACAGACACACAGACACACACACACACAGACCAATTTGCGGGACCCACTTTTTTGGACTCAGGGGACCTCAAAACATGTATATCCATCAGAATCTCGACATCGAATTTTTGACATGATCGCAATACTTTCTCTCTCTATATATTTCATATATAGGGTAAGAGAAAGTAAAAAATCTGGTGTGACTGGCGCACAGCACACAACTTTCTCTTACCTTCGGTAATCGAAAGATGTGTTCTGTGCTTGTCACACCAGATTTTTTGTGTCGACATATATTTAGTTCCCGACAGTACGGAACATTTGAATTCAGATGAAAAATTTATAAGTGTGGGAAAATATTTATATTTTGTTACCATGGCAACCATTTTTCCTATCCTTTCCTATGAAATACAAGAGTAAAGTGGTCTTCAGAAGATTTCAATCGCAAAATGAGAATATACATTTTAAAGAGCATCTAAAAAATAATTGATTTTTGAATTTTAAAAAAAATCGTTGGAGCAAATTTTGAGAAAATCGAAAAAAACTGAAAAAGTACATCAGTAAAGTACTAGTACTCTTTGGCCGATTTTGATTAAAAGCTTATTTTTCCGGTCCCGGGAGATGTTTAACTTAAATATAAAATTTCAACCTCGTAGCTCAATTCCTTCATGCTTAAAATTGAACACACACACACACACCCACACACACACACAGACAGACCATGTCGCGAAAACCACTTTTTTGGATTCAGGGGACCTCAAAACGTGAAGATCCATCAAAATCTCGACATCGAATTTTTGACATGAATCCAATACTTTCTCTCTATATATATATTACATATATACATAGGTAAGAGAAAGTAAAAAAGGGATTAACAGAATCTTCCCATGATTAAATAAAAAAGTCCATGATCCGTGCCTCAGTGAGAAGATATTAGCTGCTCGTGCCTGGAGTGCTGGCTCGCTTCCCGGCTCAAGCGAAAAAAATGTATTTCAATTGAAATGGCTACCAATCAAGGGGATGGTTTAGATATCGACAAAGACTTTAAAACGAAAAAATTTAAATTAGGTACTTTTTTTAAATAAAAAAAGTACATTAATAAATAAGAAATTATATATAATATTTAAGATATTATATATATCGCGTATGTGAGCCGCGAAATGTATACCCCGAAAATTTTCGGGTATATGAATTAATAAATATTTAATTGTAAAAAAAGTACATTTATATTTATAACTCTTCAATATTTATAATTAATCTCTTAAAAGAATGGAAGGAGGTAGCAGCCAGGAAGGAGTGTCTCCAAAACAATGAAACTCCCAGATATTCGCGACGTTTCGGTCCAAATTTATTTGACCATCATCAGGCAATCAGGAGTTGTCATATGTAAATTTATATAAATATATTTAATCATATGTTGCTTCGGACTTGTTAATGACATTAAAATTTTGCTCATCTGCAATCGAAGGCTTAGATATGTGAGGAAGTAATCAATTTACTTCCTCACATATCTAAGCCTTCGATTGCAGATGAGCAAAATTTTAATGTCATTAACAAGTCCGAAGCAACATATGATTAAATATATTTATATAAATTTACATATGACAACTCCTGATTGCCTGATGATGGTCAAATAAATTTGGACCGAAACGTCGCGAATATCTGGGAGTTTCATTGTTTTGGAGACACTCCTTCCTGGCTGCTACCTCCTTCCATTCTTTTAAGATATTAATCACAGCCACTTCCACACTCAACAAATTTATAATTAATATTTAATTTTAAGATTTCCTTTAGCCTAACTTTACTATAATATAATTGCAGATAATCCATCACCAATTGAGTAAAAGAAGAGCTTACTTGACTCAATAAAACTTGCGGGGTCTGCATTGATGAAAAGCATTCAAATGATTAAATGAGTGTCTAATTACTTTCCTCTTTTTAGGAGGGGGTTATATAATAGGCCCTTTTGGGCAAAATGGCCTATGCTTGTCAATTTTATAAGACTCAGGTCTATTGAGAAAAGTTTTCCTTTGGTTTTGTTCCTAAGTTCCCTTTATTCAGCACCTAATAAATATACACATTCACACATACCCCGTTCTCTGTGTTGGTAGGATCATTATGTTGTTGTAGTGGAACAGCCCTTCAGGTCACTTGGTCGAATTCATGCCATTAAGAGGCTTAAGCGGTTTCCAGCAGAGAAAATATTAATGAATGCCATTTTATAATTCGTCGAGTAATTAACATTTAAATTCCAAAAAGTACTATTTGCATCTCTTTTATATATTTTTCTACAAATTATTTTTACCCTTATTATAAAATTTGGCCACTGATTAAAGCCAATACAAATGCAGAGTAATGCATAATTTCACCATGATTATAATTAATTCACTGTTTATTACATTATATATAGAAAAATAATGAGCCTAAAGTGAGTTAAAAATTGTTCTTGGTAAATGATTTATATTAAAGTTAAACCTGTTATAATAATCAAATAATAAAAAATCTGGTGTGACTGGCGCACAGCACACAACTTTCTCTTACCTTCGGTAATCGAAAGTTGTGTACTGTGCTTGTCTCACCAGATTTTTTGTGTCGACATGTATTTAGTTGCCGACAGTACGGTACATTCGATTTTCAAGATGTAAAATATATAAGTATGGAAAAAATATTTATATTTTGTTACCATAGCAACCATAGGAGAAATTCCTATCTTTCCTATGAAGAACAAGAGTAAAGTGGTCTTCAGAAGATTTCAATCACAAAATGAGAATATACATTTTATAGAGAATCTAAAAAATAATTGATTTTTGAATTTTAAAAAAAATCGTTGGAGCAAATTTTGAGAAAATCGAAAAAAACTGAAAAAGTGCATCAGTAAAGTACTAGTACTTTTTGGCTGATTTTGTTCAAAAGCTTCGTGTCACGTCCCATGGGGGTGCCTAACTTAAATATAAAATTTCAACTTCCTAGCTCTTTTCGTTCTTGAGATATTTTGTTCACAGACACACACACAGACAGACAGACAGACACACAGACAGACAGACCATGTCGCGAAAACCACTTTTTTGGATTCAGGGGACCTCAAAACGTGAAGATCCATCAAAATCTCGACATCGAATTTTTGACATGAATCCAATACTTTCTCTCTCTATATATTAACATATATATAGAGGTACGAGAAAGTAAAAATAACTAAGTGAAATGACGTTTACGCGTAACTCAATATTCATTTTAATGAGTGGATTCTATAGATCAGTGGTTCCCAACCTGGGGGCGATTTGGGTTTTCAGGGGGGCGATAAATAAGCGGGGGGGGGGGGCGATGAGTATTCAAAGGGAGAAAAATTATTAGTTTACTAAAATTTAAAAAAAAAATAAAAATCAAAGAGAAAAATCTCCTATTTACAGGATGGTCAGGATAGAAGAGGACAAAATATTATCATAAAAATAAAATAGTCTGAAAATAATTCCAATCTAGTATTGAAACGTCACTTTTAGCTCAAATCTTAAAATTTCAATTAAAAAAAATCATTTTCTTGAATTTTTTTTCCTCAGGGGGCCTGGGCCCTTTAAGCTCAAATCAAGTTTGATCTTTTTCACGACTCAGGATAGCTAAAAACGCAGATTTCAGTGGCTAATTTTCAAAAAGCCCTCGGGGCATGGCGTAGAGGTTAGCGTGCTAACCTCGTATACCAAACGTCGCGGGTTCGGACCCCAGGCAGTCCGATGATTTTATATAAGGCATTTGGATACCAAATGGCTTATATGAACCCTGTTATTCAATGGTGTGTCAAAGACCAAATATCGAGTTTTGAGAAAATCAACATTAAAGTTTTTCTGATTTAAATTGTTTTTATTAGATTATATATCATTTTTTTTGTCACTTGTGCAAGTAAATACTGTAATTATGGCAGATATTCATAAATTATCTCTAAAAATATGACTAATTTAGAGAAAAAAAAATAAAATATAAAAAATTATTTTTACAAAATTCTCTATGTGCGATATATATTTGTAAAAAATGCTTCAAAGTCCCTTGACCCACGATTGAAAAATTCTCTAAGTCCAATTATATTTGCAAAAATGCTTCAAAGTCTCTTTATATTTAATACTAGTAGCATAGAAACTTTTTCTCAAAATCACATTCATCAATTTTAAATAGTATTAATATTTTAAAATTAAATAGAAAGTGATAACAAAATTTTCTCATCAATTAATTTCCGAATAAATAGCTTGGAAACAGTAAATCAAAGTTATAATAATGAAATAGACTTAATATTACGGCCACTTCAACCTAACCTAACCTAATATTATTTATTTTGTTGTCTTTTCGAAATCGCACTGATCCTCATCCTCATCTTCATTTTCATTATCAGGAATAATATCAAAAAATTAAATTTTGACGTCTACGAATTCAGAGAAAATTTTCTCATTTTTCAAAAAAAAAAAATGATTTTTGTTTATTTAAGGGAAAAAAATATATATAATATTATTTGGTAAATAACTTTTTATTGGTTGTTAAAATCACACTGGTTAAAACTCAATTAAACGATATTAATTTATTGTTAATTGGAAAATTATATATATATATATATATATAGTTCATAGAAAAAGATAGAAAACATTATAGAATTAGGCTAAAAGAAAGTAAAAAATGAATTATAATATAACTATTGATAATTTTTGTAGGTTATGAAATACTTGTATTAAATTTCAACAAATGGAATATAGTAATAGTGTATTGAATATATAAATTTGAAATAAATAAAATTAATATTTTCTTGAGTTTATATTAAATACCTCTAAAACAATAGCGATGCCGGTGTTCATAATTGAAAATACTTAGGGCATAAACGCAACAATATATCTCAAGCGTATAGTTGTTTACGATGTCTTGCACTTGACGCATAAATGAAAAATTCTTCTTTTCAAATTAAGTATTACGAAACAACATGTTAAGTACATAAATCATTATTGAAAAATGTAAAATCCTGCATTGAAATATTGTAAAAATAATTTTATGCTTTTACATAAAAAATAAATTTTTTAGGACATATTTCATAAAAAATACTATTAATTAAAGCATTTGAAACAATATTCCATGCTTAACTCAATTTTGAATTTTTGGGTCTTTGACACACCATTGAATAACAGGGTTCATATAAGAATGCCTGGACCCCAATATGTATAATAATAAATAACGGTTATCGTCTAAAGTCTTAAATGGCCTAAGTTGCCGAAAAGACTGTGTGAATGTGTGTGTGATTGTGAGTGTGAATGAGAAAAAAGTGTGAGTGTTTTATAAAAAAAAAAAAAAATTTCAAAAAATTTTCCATACCCCCAGATTCCCCCAGAAATTCTCTGTCCAGATCTGGCCTCGATAAATTAAAACTTTGTAACTCTTTGTTTAGGAAATTTTGAAAAAATTTTATATAACTTTATTTAAATAAATATTGTAAGCCATGGGCGTACCCAGGATCAAATCTAGGGGGGGCATGGTCAGATCATGGTCGTCCAGGGGGAGGGGCAGATCATAGTCGTCCAGATTGTGACAGCTAATTTTTTATATAGAGGGGTAAAGCTTTCGAATTAAAGGCCTAAAAACCCTCGAGTCGTAACAAAAAGAATTATTCCCCGTCGCCATCTCCCAATTTTGTTTCGTTTCATCACTTTATAAACATTTAATTTTTTTTTTGTTGCTTCTAGGGGGGGGGGCAACTGCCCCCTCTGCCCCTCGCTGGGTACGCCCATGTTTTAAGCTATGTATAACTATTTCAAAAGTTGGGTGTCAAAAACTGTGTAAAAAAGTGTTGGCATGAAGGCCACAATAGCCTTTTACATACTAAAAAAAAACTTTAAGTTTTTTTTTTTTTTTTTGGGAGGGGGGCTTATTACTAAGTAGCCCCGGGGCCGATCAAGTCTGTCTGTGGCCCTGTATATAGGCCTACGGTAATAAAATTGTTTAAAATAATAAAACTGCTTTATTATTTACACTTTACTTCAAATTAAAATTAGGCATACAATGAAAATGTAAAGGGGGGCGATAGGTGTTAGTCAACCTCCAGAAAGGGGCGATGGGTCAAAAAAGGTTGGGAAACACTGCTATAGATCATATATGAAGATATAAACGAAAAGGAATATCATGTAATAGAAAGATGGATAATTTTCAAAATATTAATATTAATATAAAATAAGTTTTTTTTTAAATATGTCTATATATATAGGTATAGCTATTATATTTATATAATAGAAAATTTTAAAAATATATATATATAACCAACTCATATTTAAAAAATATTTTGGCAGTTTACTCGACTATTCATTTAAATATAATGTAAAAACCACTCAGAAAGTCTTTTATTCCTTTCAAGTATTTATTTAAATACCCGATGAACGATCATCGTTTCCATGTGGGAACTTTTTAAAGTTCCCATCATGAAGGCCTCACGCTCAGAATAAAAGACTACGACTCATCATCATGGTCTAATTTAACTATCAGATTTTATATCCAGATAGTGAAGATATACTACAGAAATGATCCTGTGAAGTATGATCTTAACTTAACTACACTAACACTACATTAGTTATACAAATGAACTTATCATTTCATTACCCACGTGTTGTTTGACTAAAAAGTGTAAAATAAAATTTATTTAATGTATTAATTAAAATATTTTGAAAACAGCATTATTAGTTTGAGTTTTAGTAAATTTTGATTTTCTTATATTTAAGATTGTTCAAGAAGTTAATTTAATATAATATTAATATGATTACCATTTATAGGTTGAATTTCAATACTGCCATCTATCAGGGAAGGAGGTTTTATTCTTTCCTTTCTTTGAAATTATAAATTTGAAATTTTATATTTAATTTTTTTCTTTATATTAAAAATAGATAACAACTTAATTGTAAAATCGGCGTCTAATTTTTAAAATGAATAAAATATTCTCTCAATTTCAAAATACTTTCAAAAATAATTTTTTAATTAATGATAAAATATTATTAATATTTGTAAAAAAAGTGCATATGAAATATATTTTTTTAAGATTATATTGAAAAACAATAAAGAAATATTCTAATAATTCATAATAAATCTGAACAAGTTTATCCATGCTGATAAATGTGTACCGAAAATAAAATTTTATATTACTGGTATTGAATAAGTGGTGCCTTCACCGCTAGAGGGCAGTAATGGCATTTATCTACAAATTACAATACAATTTATATTATATTTAAATTTAATTCTTGAGCAATTTTAAATATAAGAAAATCAAATTTTACTAAATAGAGCGGGCGCTGGAGGTAGTTGAGTATGCAAAATTTGAGGACCGAATTCTGACAATGGATTTGGGCTAAGAATAGCCCCAGAATAAGGATCCGGATCTTGCCGGGCCAATTTTTGGTCCAATTTTTTTTTTACCCCCACCCCTCTAATCTCCATAGGAAATCAATGGAATGCATGCTATGATGATGTGAAAACCTGCAATTATGGTCAAATTCGAGTACTTAAAACTTCAAATAATGAAAAAACTGTCTTGTCAGCAACTGAGGGGATCCTCTATAGTCCCCTGAGTAGTACTATC
This sequence comes from Euborellia annulipes, assembly GCA_023213315.1. Classification (NCBI taxonomy): domain Eukaryota; kingdom Metazoa; phylum Arthropoda; class Insecta; order Dermaptera; family Anisolabididae; genus Euborellia; species Euborellia annulipes. The sequence continues at coordinate 8,415 of JAKCPI010027548.1, forward strand.
TTGCCACCAGTTGTGGTGGTCCCCTCTAACCCCTTCAACTCTTTTCTCTCCCTTTATTATACATTTAAATATACGGCCTAAACACCACGCCAAATTGTGGGGACCGGCAATTATGCTCATAATCCACTACCTGGTACCCCAATTAATGAAAAATACTATCTTGCCGCCAGCTGCGGTGGTCCCCTTTAACCCCTTCACCTCTTTTCTCTCCCTTTATTATAAATTTAAATATACTGCATTAAAACCATGCCAAATTGTGGGGACCGGCAATTATGGTCATAATCCACTACCTGGTACCCCAATCAATGAAAAATACTATCTTGCCGCCAGCTGCGGTGGTCCCCTTTAACCCCTTCACCTCTTTTCTCTCCCTTTGTTATAAATTTAAATATACGGCCTAAACACCACGCCAAATTGTGGGGACCGGCAATTATGCTCATAATCTACTACCTGGTGTATTTATAATAAAGGGAGAGAAAAGAGGTGAAGGGGTTAAGGGGACCACCGCAGCTGGCGGCAAGATAGTATTTTTCATTGATTGGGGTACCAGGTAGTGGATTATGAGCATAATTGCCGGTCCCCACAATTTGGCATGGTGTTTAGGCCGTATATTTAAATGTATAATAAAGGGAGAGAAAAGAGTTGAAGGGGTTAGGAGGGGACCACCGCAGCTGGCGGCAAGATAGTATTTTTCATTGATTGGGGTACCAGGTAGTGGATTATGAGCATAATTGCCGGTCCCCACAATTTGGCATGGTTTTAATGCAGTATATTTAAATTTATAATAAAGGGAGAGAAAAGAGGTGAAGGGGTTAAAGGGGACCACCGCAGCTGGCGGCAAGATAGTATTTTTCATTAATTGGGATACCAGGTAGTGGATTATGAGCATAATTGCCGGTCCCCACAATTTGGCATGGTTTTAATGCAGTATATTTAAATTTATAATAAAGGGAGAGAAAAGAGGTGAAGGGGTTAAAGGGGACCACCGCAGCTGGCGGCAAGATAGTATTTTTCATTAATTGGGGTGCCAGGTAGTGGATTATGAGCATAATTGCCGGTCCCCACAATTTGGCGTGGTGTTTAGGCCGTATATTTAAATGTATAATAAAGGGAGAGAAAAGAGTTGAAGGGGTTAGAGGGGACCACCACAACTGGTGGCAAGATAGTACTTCTCAGGGGACTATAGAGGATCCCCTCAGTTGCTGACAAGACAGTTTTTTCATTGTTTGAAGTTTTAAGTACTCGAATTTGACCATAATTGCAAATCTTCACATCATCTTAGCATGCATTCCATTGATTTCCTATGGAAATAAGAGGGGTGGGGGTAAAAAAAAAAATTGGACCAAAAATTGGCCCGGCAAGATCCGGATCCTTATTCTGGGAGCTATTCTTAGCCCAAATCCATTGTCAGAATTCGGTCCTCAAATTTTGCATACTCAACTACCTCCAGCGCCTGGTCTAAAAACCCTAAATAATAATTGCGTTTTCAAAACTTTTTAATAAAAATGACAAATAAATTTTTGTACATTTCATAGTCAAACAACACGTGGGTAATGAAATGATAGGTTCATTTGTATAACTAATGTAGTGTTAGTCAAGTTGAGTTAAGATCATACTTCACAGGATCATTTCTGTAGTATATCTTCACTATCTGGATATAAAATCTGATAGTTAAATTAGACCATGATGATGAGTCGTAGTCTTTTATTCTAAGCGTGAGGCCTTCATGATGGGAACTTTAAAAAGTTCCCACATGGAAACGATGATCGTTCATCGGGTATTTAAACAAATACCTGAAAGGAATAAAAGACTTTCTGAGTGGTTATTTATTTATTTAACAATTAAAGTTGTGGTGTGCCAAATGAACAATCGTAGGAGTGGGTAGAAATTGCTATGATTTTGGCAATAAATATGAATCACTTTCCAAGTATGTGCTCAATAAATCAACGAATCGCTCCGATAAAACAATTTGTTAACACCTTATGTGGTTTCATAGTGTGAGTTGGCCGCTGATGAGGGATCGCTGTTAATGCATCCGAAATATACGGAAAATAAAGCTCATCAAATTGATTTTTATTTATTGCCAAAATCATAGCAATTTCTACCCACTCCTACGATTTATTTATTTTTTTTTTTTGAAAAATTTTAATGATTATTTGTTTTACCCACATACGGCATGAAAATATGCTTTTTATCAAAATCGGCCAAAAAGTACTAATCCTTTACTCATGTACTTTTTCAGTTTTTTTTTTTTTTTTTTTTTTTTTTTTGATTTTCTCAAAATTCGCTCCAACGATTTTTTTTAAATTCATAAATCAATTATTTTTTAGATGCTATTTAAAATGTATATTCTTTTTTTGCCATTGAAATCTTCTGAAGACCACTTTACTCTTGTACTTCATAAAGAAGATAGGATAAATGGTTGTCATGGTAACAAAATATAAATATTTTCCCATACTTGTAAATTTTACATCTGAATTCGAATGTTCCGTACTGTCGGGAACTAAATATATGTTGACACGAAAAATCTGGTGTGACAAGCACAGAACACAATTTTCCATTACCGAAGGTAAGAGAAAATTGTGCTGTGCGCCAGTCACACCAGATTTTTCTAATTTAAATTCAATTTAAATAATAATAATAAAATTCAATTCAATTTTTTTAAAATTATTAGCCAGAATTTATCTCTGGTAGTTTGCAAATATTTCAGATTATTTTTATAAACTACAAGATATTTAAAATTTTAATAAAAACTTTATTAATTAAGGTTGTTCGGATAGTACATCGTAAGTCATAATAGAATCTAAATTTTTTTTTAAATAAAATTAAAAATTTGAATGCCAAAATTCCTTATTATAATTTAGTCGTGACCTATCAGAGTTTATAATTGTATTAAGTTAATAATTTAATTACCAAAAATAATAAATGAATGACTTTTGACTCGAGCAGTATTTCACGTAATATAGAACTGGCAACATTGCATTCATCAACTATCTATTTTAAATCTTAAACGCCTTAAATTTTATTTTATTTAATATATTACAATGTTTAATGCAAATCAGTTTAAACACAATGGACGATTTGCGAGAAAAAATATTGTAAAATTGAAAAAAAAATGTATCTGACATAGAGAAAAGAGAATTATTTTATGCGACGTTGCCAGGCTGGTCTGACTCTCGAGAATTCATTATTTTTAAATATTAGCGACTGTCATTTTGGAGAATTTTTTGACTTTCTTGTTAAAATATCTTTAAAAGCGGTCGGCAGAAACTTTTGGTTTTATTTTTAACGTATTCCTCGGAAGTGAATTAATAAAATGTAAGTTTTTTTGTTTTTGTATCATTTGCACAGATGCCTATATAATTCGATATGTGTGAATTTCGTCGTTATTCCCCATAGGCTACATGTTAAATTTCAATTTTTTTAAAATTAATTACACGATAACCCTGTGTCAGATCTGCTTCAAAATTTTATTTTATACGTATTTGATAGTGATTAATAACATATTAAAAAATTAGCTTTTAATCTACCAAAGTGCTTTAATGTCCGAACAACCTTAATTAATCGAACTGAAGAAATTTAATTCAGGTTTGAATAATTATTGGAAGAACTCCTTGATATGAAAGGAAAATCATTAAAAAAACATCATTAATTCTCTGTTCTCTTAAGATTTAAAGTAATTGGCTAACATTGACATTGGAAAATTTCTGAACAAATTGTATCCATCACATTATCGTAAATCAAAAACGATGCGTTGAATTGGTCGTTTCCGTAGGCATTTAGTCTATTCGAGCAGCCTACATTTGTATCGATGAAGCAAAACAGAGGGCATTTTACATAATTCAACAAGTTCTATATGCGGGTGTTCCCTCCTCTTGGATAAATGTATAACTATTCAGATGTATAGACATTATGCACACCCAACTAAACAAGTGATCGTGCTCCGTGGTTTGTTTTTATAGCAAGTCATATTTCATAAAATCTATCATGGATATTTCACTTTGACCAAACATCATTCATGATTGTTTATTATTATTAATTAGATTCTATTGCAGAGTAATGATATATATCATGTAATATGAAAACATAATTATTTAAAAATGAGTTATAATAAATTAAAGAAGAGACAATGCATGTGCAGAAACAATTGCATCAGAGCATAATGCAATAGCCATATCACCATTGATGATTATCAGGAGTAATTATTTGAAATTAAAATAAATTCTTGTTTTTATCAATGATATGTTCATTTCATCATTCATTGAATCGTATAGTTACAACAAGCGAGTACTGTATATTTAAATACTCTAGATGCTTTCGAACACATAACCAACGGTCTACTAAAGCGAATGCCCTATTTGAGAAACGAGGGTCGGGTGGAAATCTTCTTAGACACTGTTGAGCCCGTACTCAACAGCGTGTGGGATTTTTACCCACTAAGACCACCTCCCTGCAGGCGACCTCCTCCCCCCTGCGGAACCACAATGACGTATAACTTCGCAGGAGGGTGTCTTCAGCTATAGATAGCTCTTGCTCCTAATTAGTTGTTTCTCTCTCTCTCCAGTCGTCTGAGTTCTCTCATTATCTGCGCGGCGAACAATCTTACAGCTGTCCAATTTTCGACCGCCTCCAGCATATGTGCCACGATGTTCTCTGGCTCCGGCATCACTCCAAGAACCTCCTCCAAACTTCTGCGCTCTTCAGCGAAGCGCATGCAGCGGAAGAACACATGCTCTGCGTCCTCAATCTCTCCGTCACAGCTGGGGCATCCAGGCGCGGTGTCATGACCAAACCGGAACAAATATGCACGGAAACAGCCATGCCCGCTAAGCATCTGGGTGAGGTAGAAATCTATCTCCCCATGCCGACGGTTTATCCAGGGTTCGATGTCGGGTATAAGGCGGTGCGTCCACCGACCCTTACTTGACTGATTCCAGAGATTCTGCCACTCTGAGATGGAATCCGATCTTATTTCTTCTCGGTTTTCTTCTCTGTTGTAGTATCTCCTTCGTTGTTCATGGACTAATATGGTGATTGGCAACATACCGGCAATAATACACACAGCGTCCAGTGATATCGTGCGGAAAGCACTGGCCACTCTAATGGCACTAAGCCGGTAGACCGCACCCAACTTGCGCGCCAATGATTTAATTTTCACCGCATCCGCCCAAATAGGAGCACCGTACAGCATTACCGACTTGACTACGCCGGCTAAAAGGACTCTCCGGTTGTGTCTTGGGCCTCCGACATTTGGCATTATACGAGAGAGGGCCGAGTTAACTCTACTCGCCTTACTGCTGCCGTACTCTATATGCTGTTTAAAAGACAACTTGTCATCAATCAGCACCCCCAGGTATTTTACCACCGACTGTGAGGTGATATCATGGTTTCCGACCCTGATGGTGATGGTCTCTCTTGTCTTCCTGCTGGAAATCAGGACGGCCTCTGTTTTATGCTCTGCCAGTTGAAGCCCGACAGAACTGAGCCACTGCTGGATGGTGGCGATCGCTTCGTTAGAGATTCTGGTGACCTCTTCGGGGTACTTGGCAGTAACCACTACTGCCAGATCATCCGCGAAGCCAATAACCTTTGCGTCATCAGGTAGTCGAAGTCTAAGAACGTCGTCATACATGATGTTCCAGAGTAAGGGTCCCAGCACTGATCCTTGTGGGACTCCACCGCTGACCAGGTAGTTCTTGGTACCAACTTCTGTATTATACTTCAGGAGTCTTTCGTTGAGGTAGTCTCCTATAATTCTCCTGATACTAGCCGGAACATCAAGCCGCACCAACGCGCTGTGAATGCAAGACCACCTCGCAGAATTAAATGCGTTCTTGATGTCTAGCGTAACCACCGCGCAGTATTTTTTGGCACCTCTCTCTTCCAGCGTTTCCCCTCTATCGCTGCTGAGGCAGTGTCGACCACGATCTTGATTGCGTCCAAAGTGGAGCGTGCCTTACGGAAGCCAAATTGGTATTCAGCTAGACCGCCTTTATTCTCCAGAGCCTCTTCCAATCGATTGCATATTATGCGTTTCCAGTAGTTTGCCGGCTGTATCCAACATGCAGATTGGGCGATAGGATGAAGGGTTTTCTGGCGATTTTTTTGTCCTTTAGGAATAAGTACTAGCCGTTGTACTTTCCATATCTTAGGGAACACTCCTTCTTGAAGACAGCTGTTGTAAGCGTCGATAAATATATCCGGGCGTGTGCGAATGGCCGACTTAATAGCAATATTGGGAATATTGTCTGGACCCGGGGCTTTATT
>JAKCPI010027549.1:0-18185 GCA_023213315.1 Euborellia annulipes
AAAATCTGGTGTGACTGGCGCACAGCACACAACTTTCTCTTACCCTTCGGTAAGAGAAAGTTGCGCACTGTGCTGGTCACACCAGATTTTTTGTGTCGAGATATATTTAGTTTCCGATAGCACCTTAGTTTCAAACTTGCATTTTAAATGTTGACTGCTTCAAATAAACTATGGTTATTTTTCAAAATTTTAATCTCATATTTGGACATTTTATACACAATATAGAATCGTAAATAAATACAAAATTTCATAAGAATTGGAAAAAAAAATTTTAAATGCCTAAAAAGTTCTAAAGGGGACCCCCTTTTGAATCGAAATTAACATACAAATCCCTATAGGAAATTAACATTAGGCCTATGCGAAGATAAGGTGGAAAGGGAATTTAAAAAGAGTAGAGAGAGACGATAATGTTTGCAAGTGAGAGAGAGACATATATGTTTTCTTTGAAACAATTAAAGACACAAATAAATTTAAAATAAATGGGAATTTAAATAATAATTGATTTTTAATCTAATAAAAAGAAAAAGATTTAAATTCCGTTACCATGGCAACCATTTCTATCTTTCCTATGAAGAACAAGAGTAAAGTGGTCTTCAGAAGATTTCAACGGCAAAATGAGAATATACATTTTAAAGAGCATCTAAAAAATAGTTCATTTATGAATTTTAAAAAAAATCCTTGGAGGGAATTTTGAGAAAATCGAAAAAAACTGAAAAAGTACATCAGTAAAGTACTAGTACTTTTTGGCCGATTTTGATCAAAAGCTTATTTTGAGCGTGTGGGAAGGTACCTAAGTTAAATATAAAATTTCAATCCGGTAGCTCAATTCCTTCATGCTAAAAATCTGTCCACACATACAGACACACGCACACACACACATACATACATACACACACACACACAGACCAATTTGCGGGACCCACTTTTTTGGACTCAGGGGACCTCAAAACATGTATATCCATCAAAATCTCGACATCGAATTTTTGACATGATCGCAATACTTTCTCTCCTATATATTTCATATATAGGCTAAGAGAAAGTAAAAGTGATTTTCACAACATGGTCTGTGTGTGTGTCTGTGAACAAAATATCTCAAGAATAGCTGGGCATACACGGAGAGGTAGAACTGTCGGTTTTGACCGGGGCGGTCCAATCTGTCGGGTCGATCCGCCACGGTTAAAACTTTCGTTATCAATTTGGCTTAAAAAAGTGGAGAGTTTGATCTGTCGGGTTGGACCGGGGCGGACCAATCTGTCGGGTCGATCCGCCACGGTTAAAACCGTCATTATCAATTTCGTTTAAAAAAAAGGAGAGTTTGATCTGTCGGGTTGGACCGGGGCGGACCAGTCTGCCGGGCCGGCTAAAACCGCCACGGTTAAAACCACCACGGTTAAAACCGTCATCACTCACAAACGTAAAGGAAAAACCCGCAGATAAACCCGTATAGTTGGCCCGCCACGGGCCAAACCGTACGTGTATGGGCAAAATCTTTGGACCGCGGCAGTTTTAACCGCTGATTTGACCAAATCCGTGGACTTTCGTCTTGACGAAAGTTTTGCCTGCCGACTAGACAGATCAAGTCAAGAATCCATTGGAATTTCCAAGAAAAATGGAAATAGAAAATTATTTAAAAAAAAAAGTAATTAATCCTTTCCTCTCCTTTAAATAAAATCTTTAATTATCTGATTCTGAAGCTGCCAAAATGCGATTTAAGGTCCCCTGAGTCCATTTAAGTAGTTTTTGGAATGATGTCTGTGTGTCTGTGTGTATGTCTGTGGTATTTTGCACACATAAACTAGATGTAAAGGTCAAGAACTGAAAAGCTTTTGGTAAACATCGGACCATTAGGGGGCGCTCTAGAGGGAGGGCCAATATTTTTTTCTTACATAACCTATAATTTTTTTTGTATATTCAGAAACTAGACTTTCTCCCGAGTAAAATGATATATAATATTTGTATCCTAATTTGCCATGACCTTAAATGATATTTTAAAAAAATAATAATAATAAATTTGTTTTTGTGAATGGTGATTAACTAAAATATTTTCGAACATATTAATAGCTTAATTAATTAATAGGGGGGAGGGGTAACTTATTTTCTTTAAATGGTCAAAAAAATAAATTTGTAAAAAAAAATTTTCAAGTAACATGTCCTCCCCCTACCCCCTCCAAAAATTGCGACTTAAAGAGATGGTCCGGGGCGGTCAAAACTGTCGCTTGTCCACTAACGAAAAGATCAGACCGTGAGTTCGGACCGCAGTCCAATCTGTTAGATTGATGCGTGGCGGTCAAAACTGTCGCTTGCTCACTAACGAAAAGATCAGTCAGTGAGTTTGGACCGCAGTCCAATCTGTTAGATTGATGCGTGGCGGTCAAAACTGGCGCGTGCTCGCCCACTAACGAAAAGATCAGTCAGTGAGTTTGGACCGCAGTCCAATCTGTTAGATTGATGCGTGGCGGTCAAAACTGGCGCGTGCTCGCCCACTAACGAAAAGATCAGTCAGTGAGTTTGGACCGCAGTCCAATCTGTTAGATTGATCCATGGCGGTCAAAACTGGCGCGTGCTCGCTCACTAACGTAAAGATAAATCCGTGCGTTTGGACCGGCACGGTCAAAACCGACGGTTCTACCTCTCCGTGTATGCCCAGCTAATGAAAATAGCTAGGAGGTTGAAATTTTATATTTAAGTTAGGCACCCCCCTGAGGGGTGAAAATAAGCTTTTGAACAAAATCGGGCTAAGAGTACTAGTACTTTACTGATGTACTTTTTCAATTTTTTTTTTTTATTTTCTCAAAATTCGCTCCAACGATTTTGATTAAAATTAAAAATTCAATTATTTTTTAGATGCTCTTTAAAATGTATATTCTCATTTTGTCATTGAAATCTTATGAAGACTACTTTACTCTTGTACTCCATAGAAAAGATAGGAGAAATGGTTGCCATGGTAACAAAATATAAATATTTTCCCATACTTATAAATTTTACATCTCTCGAATGTACCGTACTGTTAGAAACTAAATATATGTCGACACAAAAAATCCGGTGAGACAAGCACAGAACACATCTTTCAATTACCAAAGGTAAGAGAAAGTTGTGTGTGGTGCGAGCAGTCACACCAGATTTTTTTTTAAATAAAAAATGTTAACAAATGATCTAAACACCTTATGGATATATATATAGGTGGGTGTGTGTTAAGCTCACGTTATTGGACTGGTGACGTCACACCGATAAGGTGTAATCATTGCTTGTTTGTTGTCCTTTTGTATAAAATCAGCATGAGGGGAATGCGATTGTGATGACGCCGCTTGTGGGTACCTCAATCGCAGTGACGGCGCTACGGGAGGGGCGAACGACCCCTGATAATGACCCCCCCCTCCCTAATCACGTCTTGGAATGATACAAATAAATTTGATATTAATCTTTTTCATCTTGAAATTGAAAAGGAAACATTTAAAGTTTTGACCGAATACAAATAAAACATGTTATCTGTTAATTATATTTGTAGACCTACATTTTTTTTCTTTTTTGTTAAAATATTTTTAAAAGCCTTTGTCAGAAAAATTTTGATTTTATTTTTAAAGCATTTAATTTTTTGATGTTATTAATCACTATCACTTACGTGTAAAATAAAATTTTGAAGCAGATCTGACTCAGGGTTATAGTATAATTAATTTTTAAAAGATTGAAATTTAACATGTAGTCTATGAGGAATGTCGACGAAACGCACACATATCGAATTATATAGCCACCTCTGTAATAGGTAAAAAAAAAATCTTACATTTTTATCAATTCACTTCCGTTAATCAAAAGTTTCTGCTGAAACCTTTTAAAGATATATTAAGAAGAAAGTCAAAAAATTCTCCAAAATGACAGTCGACAATATTTAAAAATAAGAAAGTCACGAGTCTCAGACCAGTCTGGCAACGTCGCATAAAATAATACTCTTTTCTCGCTGTCAGTTACATTTTTTTTTTTTCAATTTTACGATATTTTTTCTCGCAAATCGTCCATTGTGTTTAAACTGATTTGCATTAATCATTGTAATATATTAAATAAAATAAAATTGAAGGCTTTTTAGATTTAAAATAGATAGTTGATGAATGCAATGTTGCCAGTTCTATATTACGTGAAATACTGCTCAAGCCAAAAGTCATTCATTTATTATTTTTGGTAATTAAATTATTAACTTAATACAATTATAAACTATGATAGGTCACGACTAAATTATAATAAGGAATTTTGGCATTCAAATTTTTAATTTTATTTAAAAAAAAATTTAGATTCTATTATGACTTACGATGTACTATCCGAACAACCTTAATAACATATTAAAAAACATGTATATCCATCAAAATCTCGACATCGATTTTTTGACATGATTGCAATACTTTCTCTCTCTATATATTTCATATATAGGGTAAGAGAAAGTAAAAATTAGCTTTTAAACTTTATAAGTGTGTTAAAAATAATATATTCCAGGGTTTCCGATCAGATCAATTTTGAAATTATTATCTACCCTTGGCGATAAAAAGATAAAGTTAATAATTGGATAGATATTTTGAGGGTTGGTCGATTGTGACATTTCTGTCACCTATTTTATTCTATTAAGATCACCCTAGTTATAAATATGATCTCGCCCCATCCCTCTCTGAATTAAACCCCCAGCCCACCACATAACCAGAAAAAGAAAATCAATTATTAAATGAACATTGAAAAAAGATTTTCCTTCACCCCTCGTCATAAATGTTTTGGTTCTTTAGAATGCATCCCCCCCCTCAGAGTTTTAATTTTCGGGATCATCTTTCTGGTAAATAGAAGAGGATCTTGCACCTTATTGGACCGATATTTGATTTTGTTTGTCGTCTCCCAGGTGCTGATGATGCTTTATTAATTTCCTATACCAACCAGGGTTTAAATGTCTGTCTGAGAACAAAATATCTCAAGAACGAAGGTTGAAATTTTATATTTAAGTTTGCAACCCTCCTGAGGCGTGAAAATAAGTCGGCCAAAGAGTACTAGTACTTTACTGATGTACTTTTTCAGTTTTTTTCGATTTTCGCAAAATTCGCTCCAACGATTTTGATTAAAATTCAAAAATCAATTATTTTTTAGATGTTCTTCAAAATGTATATTCTCATTTTGTTCTCAAAATTGATTGAAGCACACTTTACTATTGTACTTCATAGGAAAGAAATAGTTGCTATGGCAACAAAATATAAATATTTTCCCAAGCTATTAAATTTTACATCTTGAATTCTAATATAACGGCGGAAATGTCGACACAAATCTGGTGTGACAAGCACAGAACACAACTTTCAATTACCAAAGGTAAGAGAAAGTTGTATGCTGTGCAATAAGTCACTTTATTATGTTGTAAATAATTAAAATTAATTACAAGAAGAAACTAAAAATAATTCGTCGTGTTGTGCAGCTAGTTATAATCTTTCTATATATATAATAATAGCGAGTGTCCGTCTGTCACGCTCTGTTTCATCAACTTTCTGTTGGAATTTTGAAACGAAATTTTGCAGTCTTATAGAGGACGCTATGGAGAGTCCAGGAAAAATACTCGAGTTCTGGAATTTCGAGTTATTAATTCCTAAAGTTACGATTTCTCCCATAGGAAATGTATAGAGAGATATTTATGTATTCTTTGCATTTATATATTCTATGAATGTAAACAAATCTTCAAGGAGGCACTGGATTGGAATAGTAATAATAATAATACTCTTCTTTATTATTTTTATTAAATGATTCATCATCGTTCCAAATTGAATTGCACTTATCGTAAAACTTGAATTTTATATCTATTTTTAAGGGTTAAATGCCAATTTGTTTGAGAGGGATGTCACCATAGTTGAGAGCAGACAATAGACGATGCATCAAGATAGGCCTTTTTTGGGGGGTGAGGGGTAGGTAGCACGTGCACGTTCAATGGACACGCGACCGCTCGATGGATGGATGCATCAGCTGGACTGCTGCTGCGCCCCCGCCTTCATTTGATGCGCCCCTTTTTTTTTTTTTTTCTCTTCTCTGTCCCTTCCAAATGGTGTTTTTCCCTCTCTCTCAGGCGCCATTAGTCGTTCGCCAGACGTTTAACCAGCATTGGGTGCAATAACCACCCACTTAACCCTTTTAAAGTAATAATAAAACCGCCAAATGTGTAAATGGATTTTTTGTATTGAGAGGAGGGAGAGGGGGGGGGGTGAGGTGTTCATAAATAAAAAATTTTTGCTTCTTTCTTGCAATTGTGGGTCTTATTTAAGCATGAATGAATTTTTTTTATTAAGGTTGTTCGGGTAGACTCCGGCTGGAGAACATTTTAACCCCGATTTTCTGCATCCCCAGCATGGAGACAACCATTCTTGCAGTTGCAAAATATTGTTGTTTAGCAGTTCAGCTTGTTATCTTTCATTCCGAGGTTGACCCTTATTTTCACCTAATTTGACTGGGCTATTTAATCTTTTTTTTTTTATTAATATATGTATCTATTATTGTAATACTAAATACGTCAGCACATAGTATTTATTTTTTGTTTTACTCTAAGAGGAAAATTTCCTCAGAGCATTGAGTTTTATAAATAAATAAATAAACTAAATAAATATTCCTGCAATATTGGCAATATATGTATGCAGGGCCGGAACTAGGAGATTTTTTAGGGGGGGGGGGGCAAAATTTAATTTGCCGCCCCCTCCTTAAAATTCTCTATACAAAATTCAAATCATTTTATCTTTTTATAGTAAATTTTTCTTTAATTGCCGCCCCCCTGATATCTGCCCCCCCCCCGGCCATGCATGCATGATTCGCAATATTGCTGCATTATTCCAAGCTGTCTGGGTATAAATATTTAGTTGACAGGACATTAAGGGAGGGGGAGATGGAGGGGAGGGGAAGGCGGAAACTCCTTGGAAGGGAAATTTTGAATTTTCTTTGAAAATTAGTAGAAATTAAATTCAAAAAGTACCCTTTTTTATTTGAGTTAATAATTACGAATTCCCACATAATAAAAAATATTTTATAGGGAGGATATTCAAGTTGAAATAAGAAAATCAAATTTCTTTCGAGAAATCAATCGAAGGCAGGCGGCGTAGCTAGTAATAAAGAAGAATTTGCGAATTTTATTGATACACACCAATAAATATGCATGAAGTGTAATTCGATAAAATACTTCTTAGAATATCGTTGGCAAAGAATAATAAGCAAAATTTGTTCCAAAATTTATTATTCCCCACGTGTATTAATTTAATGAGTGTTATAGTGATTTTTTTTTCCTGAATTGTAAATAAGAAGCCCGAATTCACCTTTAAAGTTAAAAAAAAAGCCTATATTCTACTAGCTACGGCACCTGCCTTCGATCATCTTCAATAATTAATTTCTCCAAAAATTTGAATTTTTCAAGTACATTCTCCCTAAACATGAATTCGTGATTATAAACATCTGGTGTGACTGGTCCAGCGCACAGCACACAACTTTCTCTTACCTACGGCAATTCGGTGTCTCCAGATTTTTTGTGTCGACATATATATTCGTTTCTGTCGATATAGGGACCGTGCGTCTAGACCTTTGCGCCAACTAGTGGCAATCATCTTAATTAGTCGGGGGATTTGTTAAATATTTAACATGTGATTTATTTTTGAATAATTATTAATAAAATATATTGAGATTATTTGAAGTTTGTCGACTTTAAGAAAAAATTGCTGTATCCGTGGCTGTAATAATACATCACATCAGAAACCTGGAATGGATGTGAAAGTGAAATTTTATAAATTTCCAGATAGCCACATGAAAATAGCAAAACGTAAACAGTGGATAAAAACAGTAAAAAATTATGACTAAGTCCAAAATTAATTACAAATATATTACATAATTAAAATGAATTGTGAGATTAAACTCGACGCATGTAAATAACTCATTTTGTTAACCAGGTTCTTAATATTTATGACATTTATTTCATAATAAAAACTTAACCTTAAAACTTTTTTTTCAATTTCAGAGAAAACCCAAAGTACTGGGTACCAAATCAAAATTCGTAAATTTGTAGTAATACTCATTTTATAAACAACGAAAAATCGGAACATCCGTCTTATGTTCCCTCGATTGTTCCTGGAAGCGAAAATATTTTTAAAAAATATACAATCCTTGTGACGTATCCGGCGATTAAAAATTCGTGAATTACTAAAAGCTGCTAGTAATAATAAATAATAAACTAATAAGTACTAATAAATCCTCTTTTTGGTCACAAAGACCTATTCACCCCAGAAGAAGTAGATGTAACATAACCTTCTGTAAGGATACATATTGAACGGGTTAATCAACGAATTAAGAACTTTAAAATTTTATCTAAAGTTCCAAATTCATTATTTCTTCATATTGATGAGAACTTGAATATAAAACGAATGATTTGGATTTAAATGTGACTTTGACGCTTATGACACTTTCAAAAGAATTTGTTTTTTCAACTACCGCATAGACATGATTTGAGTTGAATATTTTTTTTCTCTTTTTCATCATTCTGGCCGCGTATAATATTACTGACAACTAGTTGAAATCAGTATTTTATTATTTTTTCCATTTTTTTAAATATTTAATGTTGTTTGCAATGAATGTTTACATTCCACAAAGTTTGTCAAAAGAACACTAGACAGCGCTTACTTAGGCTATAGTGCTGCCTCTATGTTTCACTCACGATCCCTATATTAGAATTCAAGAATGTAAAATTTATAAACATTGAACATTTATATTTTGTTACCATGGCAACTAAGAGGGGGGTAATCTGGTGTGACTGGTCGCACAGTACACAATTTTCTTATTTTCGGTAATTTAAAGCTGCATTCTGTACTTGTTTACCAGAATATATCAATATAAATTTATACAAATCAGATTTTTTTTTAAAATAAAATTTAATTTCCAAAAAACATATTTTTTTTAAATCTGTGGGGTGGATTACCCCCTTTACCCCCCCCCTCAATTGTATCCGCCCTTGATGAAAACTATTTCTCCTCTCTTTCCTATGAATTTCAAGAGTAAAGTGGGTCTTCAAACAATTTCAAGGCCAGGGGTGCCTGGCAACGGAAAAGAGCAACAGTCACCACAATTGTTGCGGTTAAGTGATGGCAAGTGCGGCGAAAGCTCGGGATTGGTGACCCCGATCAAGAGGACCTTCTAGAGATTACAGGAAAATTATTTTCATCCCAAAATTCCTATAACTTTTTGAGTTATTAATTCCTAAAGTTACGATTTCTCCCATAGGAAATGTATAGAGAAATATTTATGTATTTTTTGCATTTATGTATTCTATGAATGTAAACAAATCCTCAAGCAGGCACTGAATTGGAATAGTAATGATAATTTTTTTTTTCATAATCAAGAAAAGGCGGCCCTCGGGCTTGGTATAGTTGGTAGATCGCCTGCCTTCTTCTATACCGAGGATCGCGGGTTCAAGCCCCAGGCAGTTCGATGATTTTATTTAAGCCATTTGGATACCAAATGGCTTAAATAAAAATGCCTGGACCCCAAACAGATATATTAACAAACAACTTTCTCTTACCCTTCGGTAAGAGAAAGTTGTGCACCGTGCTGGTCACACCAGATTTTTTGTGTCGAGATATATTTAGTTTCCCATAGCACCTTAGTTTCAAACTTGCATTTTAAATGTTGACTGCTTCAAATAATGAGTATCGTTTAGTCTTACATAGCCAGAGTTGCCGAGAAGACTGTGTGTATGAATGTGAGTGTTTAAAAAAAAGAAAAGGCGAGGGTCCGCCGCAGGCGGGCCCGAGCCACCTGGATGGGAGTCCAGGGGGCTAATGTGATAGGCCGGTTAATCCGAGGCCTGATAAGAGGAGTTTTACTCTAAATGAGACAGGATTTAATAAACTTTTTTTTTATTTTACTCAGTTGTTTTGTACGATTAGCCTACATGTACACAAAAAACGAAACATTTGAAATGAAATCAAAAGTTTTCCTTTATGGAGGCAGCAGCAGGAGCAGCCATATTAGTTAATTAAGATCTGGTCATAGTCAATCTGTCGTTGTTGTTGTTGTTGTTGTTGTGTGCCACGTGCAAAGGTGTGTTTCCTCCCCCCTAAGGCTCGTGCGGGGGCAGATGGCCTGCTCTCCGTGCACATCTGCTCCTTCTCTCTTTGAATGAGCTTTTGCTTTTGCTTTGCTTTGCTTTGCTTGGCATAAGGCCCTTATGCATCATCCTTTTCTCCTGTTGTTGTTTGTTCGACGAATATCGACAAAAAAAAAAAAAAAAAAAAATTAATTACAAACCATCATCTTTGAAATTACGTCGTAGGGCATTAAAGGAAGTTTGATACTTCCTCTTTTTAAAGTCTAAAGAATAGATGAAAGGTTATTTGAGTTGACCTCAATTATTTCCGATTGTAATCGTCAGATTTCTAGATTCTGAACGTTTTACTTAAAAAAAGTAAAAAAAAAAAAAAATATAGTAAAAAAATGCTTTTATTTAAATTGAACTAAAAAGAGAGAAATAATTTTATTTTTGTTGTTAAAATTGTTGAATATTTATGACTTAAAATAAAAGCGTGGGGCGCTCCAAAGGGTCTAAGAATAGACAATTCTTTAAGCTATTAATGAGCGCCCCACGCTTTTATTTTGACATAAATATTCAACAATTTTAACATAAAGATTTTATCTGGAGATAATATATACTCTAAATCTGGTGTGACAAGCACAGAACACAACTTTCGATTACCGAAGGTAAGAGAAAGTTGTGTGTTGTGCGACCAGTCACACCAGATTTTTTCTTATTCTCAAGTTGGTTTATTTGCCACCCTGTCCTTTTCGACATATTCTCCATTGTTGCCAGTTTTCCTTGGAGCCCTTCAATTGCCACCTAACTCTCCGAACCGGCACGGCTTATTTTCAACCATGAATCCATAATTTGTTGTTGTACAGTGAGCGCCATAATTAAGTCCCCATCTACGAGCTATAAGTATCTGGTAAAAAAATGAAATAATTTTAATGACCGAAAAGGTGAAATTAAAATCTGGTACAGATGATTTGATTTTACCTTTTCAATTTGAAAATTATTTCATTTTTTTTTACCAGATACTTAAAGCTATAGCTCGTAGATGGGGACTTAATTGTGGCCCTCACTGTACCATATTAGTGATGTCATCTCTCAGAAAAAAAAACGTATAAAACTAAAATGATAAAAATTTAGTTAAAATTAAAATTGTTCTGGTAATAGTGATTGTGATAACTGGGACAAGACATAACGACTTGTCTTTGCCATTTTGAAGGCGACGGAATGTCTGTCTGTTTGATCCCCCGGGCTCACTCGATAGGCATCTAAGAACACAAAATTTCTCCCCAACTTCTCCTTCTTTTTACTTTCTCTTACCTATGTATATGTGTAATATATATATAGAGAGAAAGTATTGGATTTATGTCAAAAATTCGATGTCGAGATTTTGATGGATCTTCACGTTTTAAGGTCCCCTGAATCCAAAAAAGTGATTTTCGCGACATGGTCTGTGTGTGGGTGTGGGTGTGTGGGTGTGTGTTCAATTTTAAGCATGAAGGAATTGAGCTACGAGGTTGAAATTTTATATTTAAGTTAAACACCCCCCGGGACCGGAAAAATAAGCTTTTAATCAAAATCGGCCAAAGAGTAGGCCTACTAGTACTTTACTGATGTACTTTTTCAGTTTTTTTCGATTTTCTCAAAATTTGCTCCAACGATTTTTTTTTAATTCAAAAATCAATTATTTTTTAGATGCTCTTTAAAATGTATATTCTCATTTTGCAATTGAAATCTTCTGAAGACCACTTTACTCTTGTACTTCATAGAGGAGATAGGAGAAATGGTTGCCATGGTAACAAAATATAAATATTTTCCCATACTTATAAATTTTACATCTTGAATTCAAATGTTGCCCTCGGGGCTTGGTGTAGAGGTTAGCGTGCTAACCTCGTATACCAAACGTCGCGGGTTCGGACCCCAGGCAGTCCGATGATTTTATTTAAGCCATTTGGATACCAAATGGCTTAAATAAGAATGCCTGGACCCCATATATATATATTAAATCAATAACGGTTATCGTAAATGTCTTATATGGCCTGAGTTGCCGAAAAGACAGTGTGAGTGTGAGTGTGAATGAGAAAAAAGTGTGAATGTTTTTCAAAAAAATAAAAAAAAAAAAAAAAATTCAAATGTTCCGTACTGTCGGGAACTAAATATGTATGTCGACACAAAATATCTGGGGTGACAAGCACAGAACACAACTTTCGATTACCGAAGGTAAGAGAAAGTTGTGTGCTGTGCGCCAGTCACACCAGATTTTTTTGAATATGATTTTTTTTATTTTTTCAAAAATCACTGCCCGAGGGCTGGATATGATTGAAATGATATAAGTTAGATGAGATTAATTTATAGACTTTGAAAATAACGTAACTTTAACAATTAAAAACTCATAAATTTTGGAACAAAAATAATTTTCCTGTAATCGTCATTTTTGAATATATAAATTCATTTCGAAATTCTTACAGGATATCCAGATAAGCAAACGCAGTGACATATCTAGAAATTTATTTTGGGCAAGCGGGGAGGGGGGCTGATATGTATACCGGGGGATTTGGGTGGTATGAAATACCCCTCCCAGTGGGAAGAGGGGGGGGGTCCTCGCCCGGAAAATTTTTCTAAATTTTATGTATCTAGAAGCATTTTTAGACTACCTAATCAATCCTGGAATATTATTAATATATTAATCTTGAAACTGACCAAGTGACTTCAAATTGAAGTTACCAAGTCTTGTTAGTTACAAGTAGACGAAAGAAAAGAATACAAAATTTTTTCTTTTATACATGATCTATTTGACCTGACGACTGTTGCGCAAAATACAATGCCTACATAAAATTTCAACTAGTGCCAACGGTTGATACTTCAAATCTAATATTAAAAATAATCTTGTTTTCTTTTTTTTAAATTTATTTATAGAATATAAACAAATGGAGAACGAATTTTGTTTTGTTGTTGTTGAATAAAGACAAAGCTTTTGTTATTCAATTAAATATGAGAAGAGAACAACGAACAAGAGCAAGAGGGACCTTATAAGGTCAAAGAGGAGTGTATAATGCCAACTAAATAGGAGAGAGGGGACATCATAATAAATAAGCATTTACTTTTATAGTCAAAGAGAATATAACACGAAAAATTTATAAAAAAAAATCTGGTGTGACTGGACCACAGCACACGACTTTCTGTGAACTTCGGTAATCGAAATTTGTGTTCTGTGCTTGTCACACCAGATTTTTCGTGTCGACATGTATTTAGTTTCCGCCGATATATTAGAATTCAAGATATAAAATTTATAAGTATGGGGAAATATTTATATGTTGTTACCATGGCAACCATTTCTCCTATTCATCCTATGAAGTATAAGAGTAAAGTTGTCTTCTGAAGATTTCAATTACAAAATGAGAATATACATTTTAAAGAGCATCTAGAAAATTAATGATTTATGAATTTTAATCAAAATCGTTGGGGCCAATTTTGAGAAAATCGAAAAAACTACATCAGTAATGTATTAGTACTTTTTGACCGATTTTGTTCAAAAGCTTATTTTCACGCCCTAGGTGAGTGTCTAATTTAAATATAAAATTTCAACCTCATAGCTCAATTCCTTCATGCTTTAAATTGAACACACACAGACACACACACACAGACAGACCACGTCACGAAAAAAACTTTTTTGAATTCAGGGGATCTCAAAATTTTGACCCGTTAACGTGTATATCCATTAAAATCTCGAAATGGAATTTTCGCAATGAATCCAATATTTTCTTTCTCTCTCTATAAATTAACATATATAGACGTAAGAGAAAGTAAAAATTCCTCATTAATAGAGACCGGATTTTAAGCAAAATGCTTATTGCTGAATTTTATAAGCAACCATTAGATATTTAATTTCTATACGAATTAGGAAAAACTAAGTGCATTGAGACTGCATTTTTTATGCTTTTTTTGCTTTTTTTTTGAGTTTTCATGCTTTTTTTCCCTTTCGTGCTTATTTGAACTTATTTTACGAATATTTATAATTTTTTTTTTTTTTTTTATTAAAAAACACTTTTTTCCAATTCACGCACGCATACACCAGGGAGGTATATCCCCGGGCCCGGCCCCCCGTCCCAAAAAAAAAAAATTCCAAAAACCCCGCAGTGCGAAAAAAATATTGCCCTGTAAAAAAATTTTTTCCGCAGGGCGGGGCGGAATAAATTTAGTTTCTTTAAAAAAAAATTTGTAAACGCCATTGGTATGAGTAAAAATTGCTTATGAGATGCTTTTTTTCAACTTTTATGCTTATTTAACAACTTTTTATTCAAGTTTTTTATGCTTTTTTAAGCATTTTTGTCCGGTCTTTACTCATTAATAATTTTTAAGAACGCTTACTTGCTAACTAACTATAGTTTTATTATTTATTCTTTTTTTTTTTGCATCTGAGGCCATATTTTTTTTTAAAGGCTAAAATTGATATTATTCTTGAAAGGACTTAAAAACACTTAACATTAAAAAAGAGTTAATTTTGTATAACACAAAAAAAAAAAAACATTATTTCAAAAATTTAGAAAAAAATTGTTTTCTCGAGGTCCATAACTCCACCTCTTAAAGCTACGCCCCCACAAATAACGTAATTGATTACATCTGCTATTAATTTAGGATGCAAAGAATCCACAGTTTTTTTTTTAATTCAATTCAAAATGGCATTATTATTATTCTTCCTTCGTTATCTCAGTGATTCACCCATCCTAGATGGAGCACCGAATCGTTAAATGATTACGCTAGTCGAAAAAATGAACTTTTTTTTCTTTCACAAGAATAAAAGAAGTTAAAGAAGAAAAATAAGATATGAGATTCTAAAAATATTTTTCATGCTGAATCCAAATATCATTTCAGTTCAACCATCAGGCAAAACACAAAATTCTTGCATGATGGTTAAACTGAAATGATATTTGAATTCAGCATGAAAAATATCTCTAGAAACTCATATCTTTCTTTATTCTTGTGAAAGAAAAATAAGTTCATTTTTTCGACCAGTGAGGGTACTTGTGTTTTTTCTTTGCTGACGTTTTTGTTCATAATTTCGTTAATAATTAGCAGATTTTTATGAATGAATGATTTTTAGAAAGCCAAAGAACTATAGAATATCGTACATATATGTTTTTTGCATTCAGGGATATCTAAAATTGTATTAGGGGTGACCAAAGCAAAAAAAAATCTTGAAAATTTCGATTTTTTAAAACTTTAAGCCGTTTGCGGCGACGTCTAAATGACCTCCGATTGGGATGAAACTTAAAATTTATATGTATTCTAACTATCTGCATATTTTTACGGGGCGTTGCGTTAAAAATAATTTGACCATTCTAAATAAAAGCCGTTTTAGAGCACATTTTCTATTAATATCTATTTTTCTCTATATCTCTAAAACTGAGCCTGATGGGAAAATTCTAACTACATATCTGAATTCAGAATGAAAAAATGTACTAGATTCACTAATCAGATTTTTTGTGAAGAAAACCTTGTCGACCAGCGTTATTGAAAATTTTATTAAATTTAATGATGAGCAAACCTTTCATTTTGGAATTTAACTAACAACTTGAACGAATTACCAAGAGAAAGAGCTTTCTTTCTTTTAAGCCTCTTTTTTAAATCCTCTCATTTAAATCTTTTCTATTTTTTTTTTGTCTCCCTTGCCGAGCACAAAAGCCAAATGTCGTTAGTTTTACCTGAGAGGATTCTTTTATTTAAACATATACAATACATGATCTAGATTGTATTTGCAAAAAGAATTGACAAAAATTTCTCTTCTTCTCTGTTATCACAAAAGAATCTTTGGCAAAAAGACACCTGAACTGATGACAATAGGGCATGTGAAGGGAGACCTTGGAAAAAAAAAAACGAAAAACGTCCGAAAAGAACACCCACAAATCCAAAGTGCGAATCAGGGGGGGGAGCATATCCATCATGTGTATGTAGGATTATTTATTAATTTAAAAAATAACAACGCACACGGAGAAATAAACAAAAAATTCGGTTCAACAAACTCGTTAATAAATTTGAATAATTTACTCGCATAAATATGCATTTATTTTTTATTTATAACGCTATTTAATAATTATCTTATGAAGAGTAACTCCCTTTTATCGATCTAGAATCCCTTCTTTTGGCTTTTACTTTGTCTTAGCTACGACTTTGTTTCTTCTTAAAAAGGCCTGTTCTAATCTACCTTGATAATAGTCCTACTCTAATTTTATTAAACATCTATATATATAATTCGCTAATGCCCGTCTGTCTGTCTATCCGGGTCTATTTAAGCAACTTCCCGTTGGAATTTTCAAATGAAATTTTATATGCATAAAGAGGACCTTCTCGGGATTACAGTGAAATTATTTTCATCCCGAAATTCCTTTAACTTTTATATTAATTCTTAAAGTTACGATTTCTCTGGAAAATGTATAGAAAAATATTTATGTAATCTTTTCATTTGTGTATTCCATGAATGTAAACAAATCCTCAAGCCGGCACTGGATTGGAATGGAATAATATTTCTTTTCGCCCTCGGGGCATGGCGTAGAGGTTAGCGTGCTAACCTCGTATACCAAAAGTCGCGGGTTCGGACCCCAGGCAGCCCGATGATTTTATTTAAGCCATTTGGATACCAAATGGCTTAAATAAGAATGTCTGGACCCCAATAGATATTTTAAACATTCGAGTATCGTTTAAAGTCTTAAATGGCCCAAGTTGCCGAAAAGACTGTGTGTATATGATTGTGAATGAGAAAAAAGTGTGTTTTTTATTTAAAAAAAAAGGCGGGGGGTCCAGGGGGCCCGCAGAGGGCGGGCGTCGCGGCTAGTTTTATTTAAATTTTAATAAATTGAATAAAAATTTGTATTTGTGTTAAATATACTTAGAAATGAATTGTAGTTGTAGCTGTTGAGTTGTAACAAGGAAGGGTTGCAGGAGCAGAGAGTGGCAGCCAAATTTTCTTTCTTTAATTATTTTATTGGGCCGACGTTTCGGCCTCGATAGATGCCATCTTCAGAGCCCAATAAGGATCAAGGAAATATATATAATTTGCATTAGGCAGCTATGTGTAATGATGCCCATCAGGTAAAAGATCTTTCAAATGTCGGCCCAATAAAATATTAAAAGAAAAAAAATTTGGCTGCCAGTCTCTACTCCAGCAATCCTTCCTAGAGGTTACTTAGAAATTTATAAGATATTTCATATTAAATGCTTCTTAAATTAGAATATAATTAAGGTATTACGCTTGTTTTTGAAGCGCAAAGTATGTTATTAAGTTTAGAGAGAAAGTATTGCGATCTTGTCGAGATTTTGATGGGGTTCGGTCGGGATCCACGCAAGCAAGCTTCCTGCAAAGAGGTCCCTCTGGGTGGAAAGGCTTGTAACCGATATCTGAGAAAGATCGGAATCTATCATGAAGGAGGAATGGAGAGCTAAGAAGGGCTCTATTATGTTTGTTGAATAAATAAATTTGCATTTCATTTAAACACCTTCAATTTTGTCTTCACTTTTTTTTTTGATATTTAATTTATTTAAAATATATAATTTAAAAAAAAATGCTTTGGGTTCGATCACATATTACTTAACGCCTCCCCTCCCACCTGTCAAAGTTAATCACATACAAACAAACTCCTCATAAGATAATAACGAATAAAATTTATACAAAATTCATCATAGCATTTTATCTTTTTTATGTTTTTAGTACATTTTCTCGTGACTAAATGATCACTCCATTGTTTTTTTTTAATTTTTCAAAAAATTTTATAAATTCTACTATCTTCTGTGTTACAAGCTACACTTTGAGAGAATCCCAAAACAAAGGAGAAATAATTTAATTTTTTCTTCTAAAAATTCGTTGAACAATTATGTCTTAAGCCCCTGGGGCGGCGTAGTAGGTAGCGTGCCTACCTCCCATACTCAAGTTGCTGGGTTCTTAATCAGCAGTCCGGATGATTTTACTTAAGCCATTTGGATACCAGATGGCTTAAATAGAAATGCCTGAACCCCTAATAGATAATATATATTACAACGGTTATCGTCAAAGTCTTAAATGGCCTAAGTTGCCGAAAAGACTGTATGAATGTGTGTGTGTGTGTAAGTGTGAATGAGAAAAAAGAGAGAATGTTTAAAAAAA